>JBBPTI010000832.1:0-10274 GCA_038093995.1 Tylopilus aff. callainus
GGCCATATCTCCACAGCCTGTGAACCAAATCACATGACCCAAGAGGCGATTTTGTAGCCAGGGGTATGTACTATTTATGTCTCCACCAGACCTAAGTGAAATTCCCACAGTGTTTGGCAGTGTGCTTTGTGCACTGCTATTGGGGTTAGCATGGAAAGGGTTTTTGGAGTCACTGTACTTGGTTTCAATGTGGTGCATTCAAGAGTGGAAGACTGGGTCCTCAGTCAATGCAATTGTGCTACAGTTGTTGCACAGGAGTGGGGTGGCTATTAGTTGAGGAAAGCAGATAGCAAATAAGAGCAAGCAGAGCCAAAGTATTTCTTGTGTTGCTTTGCTCATGGCTATGAATTCAGTCTTGCAAGACAATAGTGATGGTGATTGCTGTTGTTGCAAGCACCATGTAACTGCACCAAGTCCTAGTAAAAAGCAAAACCCACTAATGGAACAGCAGGTATTGATACAGATAGCAAAATTGGAGTCTGTATGTCCAAGAAGCTGGGCAGGATGCTCCCCTCTGAGTATGAGGCATAGTTCCTGTGTCTCTTTGAGGTATCATACCACTCTCTTTGCTGCTTCCCAGTGTGCTTTGCAATAGCAGTCAAGGTATCTGCAGAGCTGGTGTATAGCATACATGATGTCAGGTTGTATTCCAATTGCAAGATACATTAGTAAACTGACTAGGGATTGGTAGGGAGTGTGAGAGAGCAGCATTTGGTCTTCAGGTGAGGGTGGTGAGGTAGGATGTGAGAGCTGTAGGCCAGGGTCCATGGGGATTTGCACTGGGTATGTGTCATCTAGACTGAATTGCATGGCAATGCAATCAATTAGTGTGGTCTGGGATAGCTGGACAGTATGTGAGGTACAGTTGTGTTTTATGGTGATCCCAATGCAGAAGTGGGCCTCTCTGGTGTTGAAAACATTCCAGACACTTTTAAGTTGGTCATGGAAGTCTTTTAGTGCTTGTTTTGAGTTTCCAACAAGGAAAAAGTTGTCCATGTGGACCACAACAATGACTGTCCTGCCTGCAATGGAATAATAGTAAATGCAGTATTTACATTTGAGATAGGAGAAGTTCCAGGCCATCATTTGGGAGTAGAGTATCTTGTTCCACACTCATCCACTTTGTTTCATGCTGTATAATCCTTTTTGTAGCTCTCATATCCAGTTCTTCTTTTTGGGTTCTTTGAAACCTTCCAGCTGTTCCATGTAGCAAACCTCATTTGTTGTGAGTACCCCATTGAGATAAGCTGTTTTGATGTTGAGTTGTTCCATTTCCCAATCTAAAGATGCTACTAAGTGAGCAAGTACATAGAAAGATTCCAACTGTGCCATAGGTGAGGATGTTTTAGAGTAGTCTTGTCTGTAAATGGCTGTGTAACCATGGCAAATATATTGTGCCTTGAAACAGATGGGTTTTCCATCCATGTCTTATTTCAACTTAAAAATGGGGTGGCCTCACATGATTTTGCAATCAGGGGGAACAGCAAAGTGGGGAATGAGCTTGTATACCCCTATTTTTGTTGGGGAGTTGAATTCCTCCTACAGTGCTTGTTGCCAGTCAGATGCAAACTCTGAATTCATGGCCTCTGTGTAGAAAGTGGGGTCTCCTGGATAGTGGAGATATGAGTCAGCAGGGGTTGGAAGCTGGTTGGGATAAGCTCTGTCATCATTGTGATCTGCTGGTTTGCTACCAAGTAAAGTCAGCAGGTTACAAGTGAAACAATCTTGGGCACTAAGTACCTTTGGTTGCATAGCAGAAAGTGTATGAAAGTGTAAGAGGTGAGTTGAACTTCTAGTAGAGTGGGTGCCTTATGAGGGAAGACCCAAGAAGAATCAATTGGAGTTCTGATGAGTTACATGCAGGTTTATATACTACTAGCTACCTAGGTTGGAACTCTGAATGAATTGCATTAGGGCAGGCCAGGTTACTAAGTATGAAAGTGTGAGATGGAAACTGGCCTGGTCTGTGCGAGCAGGGCAATGCTGAGGGGATATGGCTATAGGCATGGGAGTGGGTGGTGCAAGATGGTGCAATAGTGGAAGTTATGCAATTGAAGGAAAAAGAAATTAAGGGAATTATATAATATGTGGGAGAAACACTATTGGCATGGGACCAGAGTGTGAGAGTAAGGCATGCAATGGCACCATCTGCAGTTACTGTTATGATCATGCCATACTCAATGCTACACTTGGGCTCCAATACACTTTTCCCTTAAACCCTGGCCCTTAGCTCAGCTGCTTGCACTCCCTCACTACAGTCCCAGCACCCTATGATGTCCTATGATAAAGTGCTCCTTGCCCCTTGTTGCCTTACAGTCACCACTTGCCTTCACTTTTATTACGGCTCCCTGCATGTGACCTATAGTCCCACAGTCACATGACCACATACAATCTATCAGTGATGCTTCACAGCACAGTCTTGCACCAGTCACATGACCCCACAGATGATATGATCCAGACCCCTCACACAGCCACTCAGCACAGCCCTCATGCCTGACAACAAGGCCCAACCTCTAATGGTAGATGCCAGCACTCATAGACAAGACAACCTTTGAGATGCAGACCACAGACTCCTTTACAGTCACCTGGCACACACCCAGCATATATGGCTTACAGCACAACCCTTAGCAATGGCTCTCGCCCCACAGACTTGCCTACAGTATGTCACCCATTGCACCCTTAACCCTGACACTGCCTTTGACACTCTGCACCTCCTGGTCCCACTTCATAGTCCTGCATCACAGCATAGGCATGCAATTGCTTGCCATTGCATCACCCTTGTACCTCAGCCTATAGCAATACTTGTGCATAGACACTGGCATGACTCATATGGACTCATGACCAATAGCCATTCACCTGCACAACCCTACACCCTGGGTTATGCCTTATGCCACATAGCCACATACAGCTTCACACAGCCCTGCATAGCCAAGCACTGCCTGGAGCATAGCCCCATTTGCATGGACCAAGATTTTTCTTTGACCCACAGAGACCCATGAACTCCACAGACCATATATGGTAACTTAGCTGGCCCTTGATGGACCATATGTAGTAATAGTGTACAAATACATACAAACCCTGTAACAGTATATAAACCCCAACTGCTACCCTTCAAGCCCTCAGCTTATCATTGATGGATAGTGGCACATAGTCCACTAAGCCTTACCCACAATGCTGCTATACCACTAGGGTCTTGAAGGCTATAGCAGGCTGCTGTATAAATGCCTTTTGCCTTCCCTGCTCATATAGTACAACTAGTAAAGACCCCAGACAGCAAGGCTTCCCTTGACAACATGTTGCAACTCTCACCATCACCATCAGCATTTGCCACTACTAGTCCTAGGCTTGACAGCTCAGGCTCAAGTTGTTTCAGTCACTATATTGTCAGCTGCTTAGGTAAGAGAGTCTTTGCACTACCTTGGTCAGATGCCCTCATGCTGTAAGCTTATGCTGGTGTGGCATGGAAGGTGAGGGGCAGATGTTACCAAGTTGCAGCTCAAGGGGTCATGGGAGTCTATGCCTAAAGAAGGGAGTGTAGGGAAAGAAAAGAGTGGGAGTGTAGTGGGTGAGGACTGAAGTATAACATGTTCCCCTTCTTAAGGCCCAGATTCCAGATGGGCCTGAGGAAAGAGACAGTAGAGGTCAAGGGTGGAGATGGTGTGAGGGGCAGAAGGGTGGGCATGGTGAAACACAGTGATGGCATTGGAGGCATGGATGAGGTTGGAGCAAGGCTCCCAGGCTCATTCAGAGGCATTGTAGCCTTTCCAGTGGACCAGGTATTGGAGGCCACAACCGCAGGAGCGAAAGTTGACAATGTAGTCCACCTTGTACTCACCATCAGTATTGGATGGTAGGATAACTGGGGTGGAGGATGCAGGAACAGGCTGTCCTGGGAGAGGGGTGAGGTATGGTTTGATGTGCGACATGTTGATGACTGGATGAATGCAGTAGAAAGAGGGAAGTTGGAGATGGACTGTGTTGGGTCCAATGAGGTTGGCAATGGGGAATGGGCCAAGCCACCAGTCAAGAAGTTTGGCAGGCTGTGGAATGCAGAGGTGTTTGGAGAAGAGCCAGACTTTATCTCTGGGCTGGTATGTGGGGGTGGAGGAGCAATGGATATCTGCAGTGCACTTCATGTGCTGCTGGGATTCATGGAGACAAGAGTGGGCATTGGCAAGGTGGGAGGCATACTGTTCAGCTAGGTTGTCAGTGGTAGGTGAGGGAGTGACAGTAGGTTCAATGCTGATAACTGGGGAGTAGGTGCAAGTGAGTGCAAATGGGGACTTGCTGGTGGCAGAGAAGATATGGTTGTTGATGGTGAATTGGGCCAGAGGTAATCATTTGGACCAGTTTTCCAGGTGGTCAGTGCAGTAGAGGCAAAGGTACTGTCCAACTTCTCTATTCATGCACTTGGTCTACCCATCAGTCTAAGGGTGGTATGCTGTGGAGAGCTGCTGCTCAATCTGGAGTTGATGGCAGAGATCAGTCATGAGCTTGGATATGAACTGCAGTCCATGGTCAGAGACAATGCTTCAAGGGAGTCTGTGGTGCTTTCAAACATGGTGCAGGTAGATGCTGGCAAGGTCAACAGAGGTGCAAGTGGTGTCACAGGGCACAAGTTCAATGGCTTTAAAGAAGTGATCTATGACAGTCAGGATGGCAGTATAGAAGTTGGACTCTGGGAGTCTGGTAATGAAGTTGATGGAGATGTCTTGCCAGGGCCTGGCCAGGATGGGTAGAGGCTGTAGTTTGCCAGCTGGGGGTTGGTTGCTGGGTTTGACTTGAGCATAGCAGGCACAATGCTTCACATACTCCTGTATATCCTTGACCATACTTGGCCAGTCATAGCTTTGGCAGACTATTTCAAGAGTCTTCTCAACTCTGGGGTGACCCACAAGGGGTGCATCATGATGTAAGTGGAGCACCCAGGGCCAACAGGCCAGGGGTATGAACACTTTCCCTTGTTTCATGTGACATTTATCTGAGATGGTGTATCCTGATGCCTCCAGCTGGGCCTGGACCAGCACCAGGAGCTTGATGGTTTCATGGGAAATGCTGTCTGTAAGGGTGTCTCTGCTAGGATGTAAGATGACTGGTGTCAGAGTGTTCTTCATCTCCTGTACTCTGATGGTCTCTGGGGAAACAACCAACACATGCTGGCTGTTGTCTTCATTGCCTACTGCCAGGTCTCCTCTTCTGCTCAGGGTGTCTGCCTTTCCCATTGTGGAGCCAGGCTTGTGGAACCATTTGAAATTGAATCTCAACAGATACTAGGCCCACCAGGCTTGTTGCTGATTGAGGTTCTGTCAGGTCATGAACTAGGTCAGATTCTGATGGTCATTCCAAATCTGAAACTCATGGGTGGTTCCTTTCAGGTAGTGTTGCCAGGTCTCCAGTGCCCTAATGACACTGAGCATCTCCTTATTCACAATCAGGTAGTTGTGCTCTTTGGGTGTCATGGCATGTGAGGAGTATGTGACTGGGTGCCATTTCTCTTCCTTCTTGACCAACAATACTGCCCCTGTGGTGAAAGATGAGGCATTGCTTTCAAGCCAATACCTCCTATTGTTGTCTGGGTATGCAAGTACTGGTGTAGTGGTAAATGCCTCCTTGAGTCTGGTGAATGCCACCTCCTTGGCATTGGTCTAGCAAAAGGGTTTGTTCTTTCTGATGAGGTCATGTAGGGGGCAGGCCATCTTGGCAAAGTCCTGGATGAATTTTTGGTAGAAGTTAGCCATGCCAAGAAAGGATCAGACTCCTTGGACATCTTTTGGTCTTGGCCAATCCATTATTGCCTTTACTTTGGCTGCATTCATGCTTACTCCATTTACTCCTACTATCATATCTAGGAACTTGACTTCTTGTACTGAGAATACACACTTGGAGGGCTTGATGAACAAATCATTTTCTTTGAGGCATTGAAGTACTTCCAAAACAATCTTCTGATGTGCAATCTTGTCATTGGTAGGTGTAAAGATCATCAGATTGTCAATGTACACCAGAACATTGGCAGACATGTCTGCAAAGAGTTTATTCATCATTGTCTGGAAAGTGGCCAGCAAGTTACAGAGCCCAAAGAACATAATGAGGGGTTTGAAGGATCCTCAATGACAGGTGAAGGCCACTTTCCATTTATCTCCTTCCTTGATGCAGACATTGTTGTATCCCCAGCATAAGTCCATCTTGGTGAAGAGTTGTGCATTTCTGAGTTGATCGACAAGCTGTGAGATAAGGGGAAGAGGGTAGTTGTTGCATATGGTATGTTCATTGAGGTACCAGTAGTCTTGGACCATATGTTTCTTTCCATCCTTTTTTGGTATGAAGAAGACCAGCACTGTCTGCTCAGACTTTGATGGACAGATGTACCCTTTGCACAGTTGATCATTAATGAACCTGTCCACTTCTTTCTGTTCTTGTGAACTTAGGGGGATATTTCACCCTTTCCTTGGCTTGAAGGAGTCCTTTAGCTCAATGATGTGGTCCCAGGGTTTTTATATGGGCATTCTTTCTGATTCCTTCTGCTCAAACACTCAGAGATATGGGTGATAAACTTTTGGCACCAGATCCTGAGCCCTTGGTTCTTCAGTGGATCCTTCCTTTATCCCTTTCACATATATTCCTGCTTCTTTCTCCTGTTCTTTGGCTCAGTGGACTACTTGCAAGATTCCTTCATAGTTGCATAACTTTGGACACTCCAGGAGTTCTACAGTTCCTTTCTTCCAGTCAATCCTGGGGTTATGCATCTTTAGCCAGGGGTACCCCAGGATGAGGTCCTTTGTTCTGAGGTCTGTCACTTTGACCCTTGTCTTTTCTACATGTCCTTGGTACTCAAGGAGGACTTCAGCCATATGCATTACCAGGCTGGCTTTGTTTGGGGTTCTGTCAGCATTATAGACAAGTATAGGGGTGTCTAGCCTTTCAAGAGGGATGTGATGCCAGTTGGTGAAGTCTTTGTGTATGAAGGTGGATTGCACTCTGCTGTCAAGCAGGGCAGAGGCAGTAACAAAGTCTCTGGCCTTGGTCTTGACCTGGACTTTGAGACTGATTTCTTGTTGACTAGAGCTGAGGATGCAGATCACTGGGGGAACATTTGTCAGGGTTTGTGCATGTAGGGGAGTCAGAGGTGGAGTGGGGTATAAAGAGGAATTAAGCACAGCTTTTGGTTCATGGTTGCTGCAGAGCTGCAGAGTGGGCTCCTTTTGACTGGGCAAGAAAATAGGTACTATACAATTGTCAGGGAATATGGAAGCAGTAGGAATGTGCAATGAATCTTTCTCTAGCCGTCAGGGCACCCAATGTGCCCTTTAGGCTCTGTCTTTTCCCTTGTTGTTGTACTGAATGACTTGAAAACCAGACTCTTCCTCAGGGTTACTTTGTTTCTTCACCACTGTGGCTAGCTCTTTCATCCTTAGTGGGGTGTTGCTGCTAAATTCTTCTTCTTTGGCAAGCAGGATGCATCAGATTACCTCCTCAACTTGCATTGGGCACTATGTCTGTCTTGTACAAACTTGCAAGAGGGGCACTGATTGATCCACAGCTGCCTACAATCCTTGATGTGATGGCCAGTGCATTTGCAATTGAAGCACTTGGCCTGACTGTCACTGCTGCTAAGGGCAAACACTGCTTCTTCAGCATTCTCTGCTGCTAATCCTTGCATGCTAATCCTATTCAGGATCCTTCTCTTTGATCCTTGGATGTACTATAAGGCCTCCATTGCAGTACCAGTCTTTTGGATATTGGTTAGGTAGGCCACTGGGCTATTGGATCTCTTCCCTTCTTTGAACAGCTGCATGATGATGTGGCAAGAGGTGTTTTGCTTGAGCAAGCAGATTGCATGGGTGTTGTCAATATCTGCTTGTTGGTAGAGTACTTCCCATCAGATTAGGAAGTCATTGGTCCTCATACCTCCTTGCTTGAATTCTTCTAGCTGTTGGCACACCCAATCTTTCTGGTTGGCAGCCCAGAAGAGTCCTTTGACCTCTCCTTTGAGATCATTCCATGTGTATACATTTCTGCATGTGAGGCAGGTTTGTGCAAATGGTCTGGCTTTGGATCCTTTGAGGCAGGAGAGTACTGTGACAACTGCTTCATAGCTGGTGGCTGGGGCGACATGGGTGTTTACTTTGAGCCATGCCTTCATCTTGGCCCATCATTCTTCAAATTTGGCAATGCTCCCATTGTATTCTCTGGGGTTAGTAAACAATTCAACTTTCTTCACTGTCCCAGGGAGACCAGCAGCTGCAATCTGGCCTTGGAGTGTTGTGACCATTGTTTGGCTGGTCATTACTAGGTTTTTGAGGTGCAAGATTTTGTTGTTCAAGGCATGCAACAACTGTGCAAGCTGTACATTCTGCTGGGCTATGATGCCAAACTCTGCTGCCACTGTGTTCAGCTTGTTGGTTATCCTAACAGTAGGGTTGGTGAGTATGTTAAGGAGTGCCTGTGGCATATTGGAACCAAGTTTCCTTTCCTATGGTTTTCTTCATGGCTTTCTTGTACCAGCTGTTCTGGGTTCTTTTTCTTTCAAAGGCAAGTGGTGCCAGAGGTCTCAAGTGGATGATGGTCTTCTGATCTTGCCAATTTCCTGGTCTCAGCCTGTTTAGGATCTGTATCTTTCTGGGACCTGAGTGCTTTTTTGGTTTGCTTAGTAATTCCCCTATGGCTAAATCAAGAGCTTTGATTGCAAAGGAATAACTACCAGGCTTGGGTATTCTTTGCCCAGCCATTTTGGTTTACTTCATATCTGAAAGTCTCTCCACAAACTCCAGTAGTGGAGGTAGCACCTATAGAGTATTCTGCATAAGGGGTGTGGAAGAAGAGGACAAGGGAGTTGCAGTTAGTTTGAACTGCATGAACAATGATGTAAGTAAAACAAGCAAGTAACAAGAAACTGATAAAACAAGAAAAGAACAGGCAGTAGTAAAAGTAAATGAAGAACATCTGTAGGTACAAAAAGGAGAACAAGAAGTGAGTAGCAAGTAAGAAATAAAAGTTTTAGATATATTTGGTGGGTTGCTGCAAGCTGTTTTGGGGATAAAGGTGACCAGGAGTATTTGCAAAGTGAATGATACTTGAAACAGCAGGCCTGTTCAGGTGGGATTGGCATTGCAGGTGATGAAGGGGGTAAGATCTATTGCAGGCATGATAGTCTGGAGAAGATGGTGGCAGGAGAAGGAGTTGCCTTTTGATAAAGGTGGCATACTCTTGGCAGTGGCACTGATGTTCTTCTGCCTCAGCTATGAGGCAATGAAGGGTAGCAGGGGAGAGAGGAGGTGGTGTGGGTCAGATGAGATTGTTTGGGTCAGTGAAAGGTAATGGGGGATAAATGAGGTCAGGCATAGCTGATGAAGCCCAAGTTGTTCTTCTGCTCCACTCAGTGATTCTGCTATCAAATTCCTGCTGAAAGTCCTGCTGGCTCCTTTCTAGCACAGTGGTGGCATCAGCTTTGAGGCACAAAGTGACAGTGGCAAGGAGGTCAAGGTTGATTGGGTGCTGTAGGCAAGGGGCGACTACTAGATGCTGTCCAACTTCCTGCTCAGCCAAGAGGGAAGTGGGGGCCAATTGGATGTGATTAGTGTTCACTAGTGTCCTTCGACATTAAAAAGGCTGAATGTTGGTACAATACTGCTCACTGCTTGTGAGAGGCCTGTGTTCTGAGGTGATGAGAAGGTGGGGTGCTTCAAGGAGGTCATTGGAGGTGATGATGGCAAAGCAGCAATCGATTCTTAATGAAACAACCTTGGGCACTAAGTACCTTTGGTTGTGTAGTGGAAAGTGTATGAAAGTGTAAGAGGTGAGTTGAACTTCTAGTAGAGCAGGTGCCTTGTGAGGGAAGACCCAAAAAGAATCAATTGGAGTTCTGACAAGTTACATGCAGGTTTATATACTACTAGCTACCTAGGTTGGAACTCTGAATGAATTGCATTAGGGCAGGCCAGGTTACTAAGTATGGAAATGTGAGATGGAAATTGGCCTGGTTTGTGCAAGCAGGGTGATGCTGAGGGGATATGGCTATAGGTGTGGGAGTGGGTGGTGTGAGATGGTGCAATAGTGGAAGTTATGTAATTGGAGGAAAAAGGAATTAAGGGAATTGTACAATACAGTGAGCAACAAAACCGTTGCAATGTCTAACCCCAACACAGTGTGTAAAGCGCACCGCAATCACCCCTGGGAATTTCGCTTAGCTGTAGTAGAGACAAACAAAGTACAAACAAAGAGCTACAAAACCATCTCTTGATCATGTGATTTGGCCTAGTGGCTATGGAGATATGGCC
>JBBPTI010000833.1:0-10265 GCA_038093995.1 Tylopilus aff. callainus
GGCAGGGTATCCTGAGCCACCCAAAGGAGTTTTGGCATTATGGGAGAGAATTCAAGAAGAATGGTACAAGATTGGAGTGGAGGAGTGTCAGAAGTTGATTGAGAGTATGCCTAGGAGGGTTCAGGAGGTCATCAAGGCCAAAGGAGGATATACCACATACTAGTATTCATACCCTTGATATCAGCAACAAAACTGTTGCAATGGCATTGCAGTTTTAAATGGCTATATCTCCACAGCCACTGGGCTAAATCACATGATCAAGAGATGGTTTTATAGCTCTTTGTTTGTACTTTGTTTGTCTCTACTACAGCTAAGCGAAATTTCCAGGAGTGGTTGCAGTGCACTTCACACATTGCATCAGGGTTAGACATTGCAACAGTTTTGTTGCTCACTGTATAGTCCAGGCCAGATGTGCTCTCACTTCCTACCTGGAATGGCATATGCTGTGTTCTGAGAATGTCATCTCACTGGCATCCTTCATTTTTAAGAATATACTTTGCTGATGGGGCCCACTGAAAGAAATTGTTACTGACAACAAACCCACATCTATCCAAGCCCCAGATGTCCTTGCTAATCATTATAGTATTCAACACATCCATATTTCCTCCTACAATTCTCAGGCCAATGGCATTATTGAATGCTGCCATTATGATGTCTGGAAGGCCATTGTCAAAACTTTCCAGGAGGGGGAGACTCACTGGCACCTTGCTGCTCACTTGGTTTTCTGGGCTGAGCATGTCACCATACTCTGGTCCACAGGTTTGTCTCCTTATTTCATGGTCCATGGCATTGAGCCTTTGTTCCCTTTTAATCTTTCAAAAGCTACATTCCTTGTTCCACCCCCAGATACCAATCCATTGTCACCTGCCAGACTAATTGCATGGAGAGTGAGTCAACTCCAAAAGTGTCAAGAAGATCTGGACTCTATTCAGGAATAAGTCTGCAAGGCTTAATTCAAGTCCATCAAGCACTTTGAAGCCATATTCAAGAACCAGATTAGGGACTTCAATTTCCAGCCAGGAAGCCTTGTGTTAGTTTGAAATATGTGCATAGAAAAAGAGCTGAACTGGAAAATAAAGCCTAGATATCTGGGACCAATGGTAGTTCTTTGTTGAATTACTGGAGAATCTTATGTTCTGGCTGAGTTAGATAGTGCAGTTTCCAGACTTTGATACACTGCCTTCCATCTCATCTCATATTATCTCCACTTGCATTCTTCTGTCCCTATTACTGAACTTACAGGTCTAGAAGATGATGAGTTAGATTGTATTGCAGGAGAAACTGTGGAAGACCTGGACAACATAGATGATCCAATAGACTGCCTCAACAAATAGTCTGAATCAGGCTTACATAGATTTGACCTCTCAGTTGTTATGACCTCGCTCAGCCCCTATCTTTTTCCCCTATCTCACACCTGCTCTGGACCTTGGTACACCTAAACGGGACCCCCTTACTAACAGCATTCACACGCCACACGATGGCAGCGTCAAGCTGTATTTACCTTAGTAAGCGGTCTAGCCCCTGTTCGCATAGCCCTATGACACCATTCTCATGCCATCTCACGCCATTCTGACGCAATCTTGCATCATCGGCGCCTGGGCTGCACAAACCAGTGCAGTGACTCCCCATGACTCGTCTATGGCCAACAGCATAAGTCCCTCATTCCCACGTCTACCCTAATGTACCCATATGTAGTAATAGTGTCCCAACACATACAAACAACCTGTACGGTATTTAAGCCTGGCAATTTAGCCCCAAGATCCTCATTCGAGTTATCTTGGGTTTTCCCCTTAGTCCTCAGTTGACGCCTGGGTTCCCTCTAGCTCTAGTTACTCGCCCCTCTCCTCGCTGTCATACAGCTCACTAAGCAGCCCCGCCTAAGGGTTGTTTCATTATAACTCGAATCATCTTTGCTTCGCCGTCGCCGCCGCCACCCCGAAGCCTGTTAACAGTGAGCTTGGCAGAGTCGCTGGCCGTTGTTACTGACAGCCCTCTGCCCCAGTGAACCCAGCCCAGATCTCCGCCCCACATCCTGAGTATGCACTCGACCTCGCCACCCTCGCCGCCAGTGCTCACCTTTTTGTAGAGGAGCACCCCCGTATATTCGCCCAAGTTTTCGACCCCGCCTCCGCCGCTGCCCAGAGAGAAAGGAGGTTAGCAGGGAAGTACAAAGAAGTAAAGAAGGAAGAGGAGGAGGATCTAGTATTACCACCGTCCCCTGCCCCCTCCGTGAAGCGTGAGTCGACCCCACCTGAATCCGTTGACCCAAACGACCTCGAGGGTCCCTATCGCGACCCCACCTCACCTGAGACCCGCCGCTGCCTCGACGAAGAGTACCATCGTTGGCAAGAGAACTGTGCCCGGTTCCTCGTAGAAGAAGCCCGCCTCGCACGCCGCGAGAGAATCGCCGCAGCAAGAGCTGCCCGCTGCAATGCCACCGCCACCCTCGTCCAACCAGATAACAGTCCAGGACACCTACACCCTCGCGCATCTTTGCACCGCCCTTTTTACCTTTAGCCACCTTATCGTAGCCCCTGCTACGATCAATCTCCACAATTTGTTCTTTGCCTACCTACATCTCATTTTAGGAATCTTCCTCGCCCGCCTTGAATGATTCTTCAGCTCCTGCTGATCATTACCACTTTCCTCATTGTCTTTTTTGCCACCCTTTTTACTTACTTTTTACTTCACCTTCTTTCTCTCGTCGCACGAGAACTAACTCCCCTTCAATTCCAAGTAGCTATCCACGAAGGAGCATACTCCTTTACCTTTGGCTACGAGAGACAAGCCATCCACGCGGAAGAAGAACAGCCGCAGCAGAACTACGGGTGGTAGATATTAAATAAACCCACTTCTTCCCCATTCGAAACCCGAGTGACATCATAGGACAACTGTTTACGCGACTCCGATGGAAGGAGGACAAATAGAGACGACCGAGACCGATCAGCCAACCACAGATAACACCGGTTAGATCCACCCCATATAAAGCAACAAGGCACCCAGCCGTAATAGAAGAATATCGAAGAAGAACCTGGGTGATTCGTGACGGAAAAAGAATTCAGATCCCAAAAACACACGTAGCGCGTCACTATGTCAGCATCCACTCTCCAAATCCTCGCTGACCCGAACCTCACGTTGGAGGACAAGATTGCAGCTGTTGCACTAGAGTTCACCACGCTAACAAAACAGAACCAGCAACTCTACAACGGATGCGTCGAAGAACAGAAGAAGACCGCCGCCCTGCTGAAAGACATCGCGGCCTTAGAGCAAACGGTAAATAACCTCAACAGCGCTGCCGCCGCTGGAGGGAAAGCAGCGAGAAAGGTAGAAGTGTTCGCCAATCCTGGAGATTACGAAGGATCCGTTGCCAAGTTCGAAGAATGGTGGGCCAAGATTAAGGCCTGGCTGCATACGAACCGGTCCACTATTCTCCCGAAGAGCTACGAAGCGGTAACCGCAGTCCTGTCTCACTTGAAAGGGCCAAAAGCGGGACCTTTCGCCCAAACCTGACTCCGCCGCGGGCAAAGCTACACGTGGGATGAACTCGTGCAGGAAATGGAGAGTTTATTCCGATCAGTGAACCAGAAGGACTGGGCCGTTGCTCAGTTAGAACAGCTTCGACAAGGCACCCTCCGGACCGACGACTTCCTAGTCCGATGGGAGGCCCTCTACCAGATGGCCGAGATAGACGACAGCCACGCCATCCGTCTCCTCGAACACAACACTGCCCGCCACATCATCCTCCAGATATTCAAAGAAGGTGCGCGTAAGTTCACCCCCACCGCCTATCTGCAGAATATCCGCGATGTGGGATGCGCGATGGAGGCCCTTACGTTCATCAGGGGCCGCCCGCAACAGTATTCATCCCACGGGGACCGAATGGAGGTAGATCGCTTCGAAGAAGCCAACGAAGAAGAGGTCTTCGCCATAAAAGGAAGCCCCGGAAAGTGTTTCAACTGTAAAGGCACCGGGCATATGGCCCGAAACTGCAAAAAGCCAAGGAACCAATGCCTGGAGTGCCATTTCCACGGAGGAGGTCATCGTTTCAGTTGTAAAAAGAGAACGGCCCAAAGGATCGCGCTGGCGCCTGACGAAGCAAGGGCAGCCCCGGTTGAAGAACAGGATTTTCCCAACGTCGAAAAGGAACAGAAGGGAAAAGGCAGAGCCTAGGAGACGATCTGGGTGTCTCACAGGCTAATAATAGTATTCATTTCTTGGTGGAACTAACGAAACTGGTAACTATGCTAACCACAATAGTATCTAACATAGCTGGTCTAGGGGGGTCTCCTAGCGAGCCCGGCAGGGACCGAGATACTAAACCTGTGCTTGATTCCCCTGTATCCGCCAAGCAAACCCCAGAAACCCTAAGGATGTACACGAGGGTAATACACAAAGGAAAGGAAATAAAACTAATTGTACAGATCAAACCCTCTTGGGCCAACAGGTATACCAACGCAGAGGCCCTGATCGATAGTGGGGCGAACCTAACCTTAATTAGCCAAGACTTTGTACGACAGCACAGGATTCCCACAATGACTTCGGCGCAAACCATCATTGTACATAATGCGGACGGATCGGAAAACGCTGGAGGAAAAATAACGGAAGAAGTGGAAGTCTACTGCGACCTCAATGGACATAAGGAGCTCCTCTGGGCGTATGTATCCAATATAGGAAACAACGATCTCATTTTGGGATATCCGTGGCTGAAAGAGCATAACCTGCGGATCGATTGGAAAACAGGTCAGGTACAGTTCGCTGAATGTCCAGAGACGTGTAACTACGAAAGAAGTACGAGGGCAGTCCACCAACAGGAGGTAGGAGAAGCAGCCCATGCGGAAAAAAGAAGTCGAGAAAAGGAAACCTGTCCCGATCCGACCAGAAAGGATCCGCTATTGCTCGTACCAAAGCAATACCACCGATACTACAGGGTCTTCTTGCAAAAGGAATCAGAACGTATGCCCCTCTGAAAACCCTGGGATCACGCAATCGATCTGAAAGAATCCTTCTGACCAAAGAAAGGAAGGATTATCCCGCTAAGTCCCCAGGAACAAAAGGAAGTGAATGACTTCGTGGAGGATCAGCTAAGGAAGGGGTACATTCATCCCTCAAAATCGGAACAGACCTCGCCGGTGTTCTTTGTGCCAAAAAAAGATGGTAGGAAGCGGATGGTACAGGATTACCGGTACCTTAACGAGCATACGGTTCGGAACAACTATCCCCTCCCCTTAATCTCCCAGCTCGTCGATAAGCTCCAAGGAGCAAAGATCTTCACCAAGATGGATCTCCGGTGGGGGTATAACAACGTGCAGATCAAAGAAGGAGATGAATGGAAGGCCGCGTTTGTCTGTCATAGGGGGGCCTACGAACCCACGGTAATGTTCTTCAGCCTCTGCAATTCGCCCGCTACCTTCCAAACCATGATGAATGACCTGTTTGCGGACATGCCGGATGTGGTCGTCTACATCGACGATCTACTAATCTTCTCCAAAGATCCGGATCAGGAAGGACACAAAGAAAGGGTGAGGGAAGTGTTAGCCAGGCTGGAAAAGAACGACCTCTTTGTCAAGCCGGAAAAGTGTGTCTTCTTGACAACAATGGTGGAGTTCCTCGGAATGATCGTGGGGCCAACGGGAATAGCCATGGATCAGGGAAAGGTAAAAGCCGTAGTAGATTGGCCGAGTCCAGTCACACTTCGGCAAATCCGAGCCTTCCTCGGCCTCACAAACTTCTACTGCCGGTTCATCAAAGACTACATGAAAACAGCTCGACCCCTGCACGATCTTACAAAAAAAGAGGTAGTTTTTGAATGGACATCAGACTGCGAGAGGGCCTTCTTAAAACTAAAGGAACTCTTCACCACTGCGCCGGTACTGGCCTATCCGGATAATAATTGCAGATACCGCCTAGAGAGCGACACCAGCAACAGTGCAGTAGGGGCTGTGCTTTCGATCCAGAAAGAAGACCGCTGGCACCCCGTTGCCTTCTCCTCCCATTCCATGACCCCCGAACAACGAAACTACCTGATCACCGATAAAGAAATGCTAAGCGTAATCTCGGCCCTGGAGATGTGGAGGCACTATCTAGAAGGGACAACCCACGAGTTTGAGATATGGAATGATCATCAAAATCTCACCTGGTTTATGACACGGCAAGATCTCAACAGACGACAAGCCAGGTGGGCACAGTATCTCTCTCGGTTTAACTTCAAATGGTGTCACAAAGCCGGCGCCCTGATGACAAAGGCCGATGCCCTCTCATGAAAGTCGGATGTGATCGTGGGAGGAGAGCAGGACAATAAGGGGGTTCTCGTAATCCCACCAGAGCAAATAGGACAGGTGCAGGAGATGGACGGAACCATAGAGGTAACCACGCCTGGTGACGAGCTAATCGACGAAATCTCCCACAGAACCACATGCCTCCCCGAAGCCACTCTCAAAAAGCTGATGGCACAGGGATACAAGATTAAGGATCGGGTGCTGAAAAGAAACGATCGGATCTACATACCACCCGATCTCCGGACCTGTCTTATCACCCTCCACCATGATCATGCTGTCTGCGGACATCCAGGAGTCCATCGCACACTGGAACTCCTCACTCGTTTCTATAGCTGGCCAGGAATGAGAAAAGATGTCGAAGAGTATGTGAAAGCCTGCACAAGGTGTGCCAGGGGGAAGTCGACAAACCAACCACCATGAGGAAATCTCCAACCCCTACTGGTACCCGCCAAACCCTGGGAAGACATCTCCGCGGATTTCATTACCGATCTACCCCTCGCAGGGCAGCATGACGCCATCCTAACCATAGTAGACTGTTTCTCGAAGGAGGTAGAGCTAATCCCCTGTAGGAAGACCTGTACAGCGGCAGAGCTAGCCGATCTGTACCTAGCCCATGTGTGGAAACATCACGGCCTCCCCCGTTCTATCGTCTCTGACTGCGGCCCCCAGTTCGCCGCGTCCCTCATGATGTCACTCTGTGCTCAACTAGGAATCACTGTAAAGAAGTCCACGGCCCATCACCCTCAGACGGATGGACAGACAGAACGAATGAATAGAAAAGTGGGCTCTTACTTACGAATGTACTGTGCTGAACGACAGGATGACTGGGCGCGATGGCTGCCCTTGGCCCAATTCTCCCTGAATGCGAAGCAGTCCTCTGCTTCTAAATTCTCCCCTTTCCAGGTCACACGCATGTACCAACCCAGAATGGGCGTTGAACCCCGCGATACGAAATCGCCCGCGGCTTCGGAGATGGCACAAGACTATCAGACAGTTCTTGATCAAACCTGAGCGAACCTAGAGGCAGCCAGGGAACGGATGACCGTGGAAGGGAATAAACATCGTAGCCCTGCACCCTCGTATGCCACTGGGGAAAAGGTTTGGTTAGCCACCGATAACCTCACCCTTCCTTTTCCCTGCCGGAAGCTTACAGATCGCTGGATCGGACCATTCCTGGTCATCACGATGAAAGGGCCCAATGCAGTACACCTCCGTCTCCCGTCCTACATCCGCATTCACCCGGTGGTAAACATTTCCCGGACTAAACCCTATACACCGCCGCTCCCGTCGCAGCCAGACCCACAGCCAGGCCCTGCGCTCATCACAGACAGTCGCGATGCCGAATATGAAGTCGATTTCATTGTGGACTCGCGCCCTCGCGGCCGCGGGGTGCAGTACCTCGTCCACTGGAAAGGCTATGGAATTGCCGACCGTACCTGGGAACTGGCCTCCAATCTCACCCATTGTCCCGACGCCCTCCGCGACTTCCACTGCTCTCACCCTGCCGCTCCTCGGCCTATCGCTCACTCGGTCTTTGCCACTTTCTTTGGTCGCCCTCTCCCTTTTGCTGCCCCAGAGGTTCAGCTTTAGCAGGGGGGTAGTGTTACGACCTCGCTCAGCCCCTATCTTTTTCCCCTATCTCGCACCCGCTCTGGACCTTGGTACACCTAAACGGGACCCCCTTACTAACAGCATTCACACGCCACACGATGGCAGTGTCAAGCTGTGTTTACCTTAGTAAGCAGTCTAGCCCCTGTTCGCACAGCCCCATGACACCATTCTCACGCCATCTCACGCCATTCTGACGCAATCTTGCATCATCAGTGCCCGGGCTGCGCAAACCAGTGCAGTGACTCCCCATGACTCGTCTACGGCCAACGGCATAAGTCCCTTATTCCCACGTCTACCCTAACGTACCTGTATGTAGTAATAGTGTCCCAACACATACAAACAACCTGTATGGTATTTAAGCCTGGCAATTTAGCCCCAAGATCCTCATTCGAGTTATCTTGGGTTTTCCCCTTAGTCCTCAGTCAACGCCTGGGTTCCCTCTAGCTCTAGTTACTCGCCCCTCTCCTCACTGTCATACAGCTCACTAAGCAGCCCCGCCTAAGGGTTGTTTCATCAGTTTCACCCCAGGATTAGTCTGGTGATGTCTTTCTCCCTTCTCTCTCTACCATTTTATTAAAAAAAAAAAAAAACCACTGAAAAATATAAAACAGACTTTTAATTAATATACCTCACAATCAAGCCCCATATATTCTGATTTACTTTGTGTCTCCCTCATGTATGTGCTTATTTTGTAAAACTCAGACTTCAAATGCATGAAAGGCATGGCATCCATTATGGAAAATATCAAATGACCAGACCACTAGGAGTAGATGTGAAAGCAGACTGATGAAGAAAAGTTGGGTGGTATTCTGCCAAGATCACTCCAGACTATCTGTTTTTCACTTCTTTTTTGACTCAAGTTTTTTTGTTACCTTATTTTTATTTTCACTCTCATATTTAGATTCATTTGTTTGAAGTTGACATTCTGTATTTTGACTATGTACAGCCAGTCTACAATTAGTCTGACCCAAACTTATGTGCCAATCTCTTCTAACTCAGCAACTAGATCCCCCATTTCTGCCATTACCTCTGCATGCTCAACTTCCAGTGCCTTGATGTTTGCCCTGATCTGATAAAGCTGGGCATGGACAGTGTTCAGGCATAGGGCAAGTTGGCCCTTGGCTGAATGCACTGATCTACTCCTAGACTTCTTGGAAGCCACCTTATCCTTCTCCTTGGTCTTTACCAAAATGGAAGTCTTGCTTTTTAGCACCTCTTTGCTTTTGGACTCCCAATCCATAATAACAGATGTGATCTTGTGGGTGCCTGACTTGGTGGACAACTGGGCTGGTCTCTCTATTGGGCCCATGTTAGTCCAGCTCCCTTATATTGAAATCACTCACTCTTGATCTCCACTGAGACCATTGCCCTCTTGTGAGGTGCACTCCTTCCACTGGCCCAGCTACAAAACATCTCAAGGCATTGGCACTGAGCACACACTTGACCAGTTCCCTTCTTGCAATGGGATTCAAGATCAGCTTGGATGCATGACATGCAGGCCTTCTTTCTGAAAGCTCCTCAGGCAATGCACTTTTGAGGGGCAATCACTTTGGCCTCTGATTTGCCCTCATCATGCTGAGACTGGTTGCACTTAGGTGAATGAATTTATTTCCTATCAATAGATATACAGACACTCACCTTTAGCCTGGATAAAGCCAGAGACTGTGTATCCTGTGACTCTGCTCATTTCTCAGCCACCATGTCCACTCTAGTTGCTACATCCACCTCCATTGCCAAGTCCAGTGTAGCTCACACTGGCTTATCTTGCACTGTTGCTTTGGCCTTGAATTACATAGTCCAATTAGCACAGGACACTTCCACTCCAACAATGGCTGCTACAACCTCTTTGTCCAGCTCAGTATCAAGACCAATCTTGTTGGTCTCAGCATGCATGGCCTCCAAAGCATCCTACCAAAACCTAAGAGAGTACTAGAAAGAATTCCAGGAAGATTTACAGTGGCTCAAAAAACTGTTCCAATATTTGGATATTTTTCACTAATGGCAATATTTCTCAATAACCCCTAATTTGAATAGGATTTGATGAAATGGCAGCCATTTTAAAATAACAATGCATGCAGACAGTTTTTTGACTTTATATAGCAAAAGTGGAAATTGATATATTTTGACATGTTACCATGCAAGAAATGAGTTGTATGATGGATAATAGGTTCTATAGAATATAAACATGTCAAAACAACACTTCTTTCCCACCACCATTATTACAAATTTGCTTATTATTGCTTAAATTAACCAAATATTTTTTTCTTGAAAAAGAGTCAATTGCTTATGAAATACTTATTGCTAATGATGTAAACCACTCTATTATAAATAAGATTGACTCAAAATGCTACCCTGATATGCTCAGACCCACTTGGTGGT
>JBBPTI010000834.1:0-10260 GCA_038093995.1 Tylopilus aff. callainus
ACTTCGCATCTGGAAGGTCGCTCTAGATCACAGTAAGCTATTGGTTCCATCTCGTGTATTCTTATCTCATTCCAGCTTGCTTAGAATCATTCATACCACATGATGTGAACATTGCCAAACAACCGTATGTTGCATGATCAGTCCATTTTATGGATAACAGGTGCAGTGTGCTCGTATGTTACTTGGAGAGTGGACATGTGTATGTGCTAAGACGTTGCATGTCAGCTCCGTATTGATTTCTCGTAGTTTCTGTTATTCGGTTGAACCTTGGGAGTTGAAATGGCAGAAGAAAACTAATGGCTGAATGCAAGTCTTGATTCCACCTTCTCGGTAACAACTAAACTAAACTAGTTGACAGTGGCGATAGTTATTTAGATGGCAAGCAATTATTTGTCTCCAATCTGCATGATGGTGTTGACAAGTACATGATTCCTACACTTCACTGATCGCAAAGCTATCATCACATCATTTTGGTGAATGTTCCTCTGCAACTCACAGTTGCCTGGGAATCTGGCATACTTGCCATTGGAGGTGATAGCGGGTTTGTTTGCATTTTCAACTATCATACCGGCATATTCCATGAAAAACTAGACCATGGCAGTGGTAAGTTTTGCTCATGTTCAATATTTTCATTCTAACCAGAGTTACTATAGCCGGTGACCTCGTTCCTGTCATGACGGTGCAATTTTACACTTCAGTAGTTTGCTTTGAGGCTTGACAAGGCAGGTTATAGTCCTTCGAGGGTCCACACAGGTGTACCATTATCACAGGCAGTTCCTTAGATGATCACAGCAATATCAAAGTTTGGACTTATGGACATCAGGTATAATTCTGCTCAGCCTTCAACCACCTGTTCTCAGTTGATCTTCTTAAGGCTGCAACACCTTTGCTCGCAGTCACCAGTGAAGCTTGAACATCAGGGATATCCCGCAAGCAGTTTACACTGCTTGCATTGTTCTGTATTTTAGTTAACCTGGCTATGGCGTACCTTCCTAGACACCTCCCTTCCGACGTTCCGCTCACAATACGTGATGCCTTGTCATTGATTTCTTAGGTTACATTACTAGTCTTCATGTACACTATTTACCAGAATTTGCAAGTATCTAACAATTTATAGGTGTTCCACAGTACCACTTGTCCGAAATAGGCCACTCAATGACTTTCTCAGTCCACAATAGGTGTTCCACAATGCCGCTTGTCTACAATATCCAAAATAGGCAAGCACTACAAAACACGCTCCCGGGTATAGTCTCACTTTCTTTCCTACCACTCACACCCCACCACGCACAACACGTTAGTTTCAACGAGTAAGTTTCCATCATCGCTTATGTATTCCTACGACTCGCGCACCTACAGAATGGCTCCTATGCTTGTCCTGCCCAGTCGGTGTCATCATCGTGCTCAGCTGAGTAGTGCTGACAATGCATTAGTAGAATCCAGCCTATTAGACGAGCCAAATGTGTGGTCGTTCGTTTTGCAGTGGGCATTGGACAAGATAGACTTCTGAACACTGGTAGACACACTGACCGAAACACTCGGTGATCGATATGTCCCTGATGACTGAAAGGAGTTGTTCAATCATGTTTTTTCACTTTCCGACCCAGGGGAAGACATCAACGATGCTGACCGTGCTACCCTGTCCATTGCGGCCGTCGACACCGCCATGGCATCGCATGGTGTTTTGCTCATTCGACCAGGGCCATCAACTCCTCAGTCAGCGACGGTTAGCACAAAGGCAGAGGGCAAACGGAAGGTGATTAATAGTTCATGTCATACCCGACCAAAAAAACGGGTTTGCTCCTCTTCTATCAGTTGCTTTCTCGACATGGAAGTGGTAGTCGATGAGGATGAGGATTTGTCTGAAGACGAAGGAATTCCCAGTGCGCTATCCTATTACTCATCTTCTTATTTGACTCTTATCCTTTTCTAGATGATTTTATAGTTCCAGACGGCCAGGATCCAGATACTACTTCTCCATACATCGGATTCCCTTCTATGCAAGTTTATCCGGTTTCTGGACAGGCAGGTCCCTCCACATATCGGGAAGCAGTTGAGAAAATCGCAAATCAATTCATGCCTTCGTCAATAGCTGACCTCAATGACACCGAGTATCATCGCCGTCATGACGAGTTCTATGGTATCACTTCCAATGAAGATGGTCAGGGAGAAGAGGATGATGATGAGGCAGATCCCAATGAGAACACGAATTTGAAGGTCCTGGACTCGGTTGGCATTTGGGACGCGATGCGAGAATGGATGTTTGGCACTATGAGCTACTCCACACTACTTGAACTCATCGATGTCCAGCACGACTGCAACCCCAAGATACAGTATTGGGAAGACTTCCTGTCAAGGCTTGCCTTTGTACAGGACTTGAAAGAACGCGAGTCGTTGTTCAATTCCGTTTCGTTCACAGACCACCTCAGTCACCTCACTGGTTATCGCCCTCAAGATGAGGTGCTCTCAGGCTCGTCTGAGTCTCAACTTTTCTGCGCTCCGAATTCAGAGTACTCTGCTCTTGAGGTACCGGAGCGCCTGAGCATGTGGGCAGTGAATATTGTGCCTCGTGAGTATCCTTTCTGTTAAGTGATGCATGCATTAATACCGGCATTAGATTCATTGGTAAACTATATCATCAAGGCCTGGCAGAACGCATCGATACAAAGTACCACCCATAAACTACTTCCTGGTCATGTCATGGTATATGCCTCCTATCCGAATCTGTTTCTTTACAAAGTTCTGCCGTCCCACCGATCTTGCATACGTGGGTGGTCCTTGATTCCTCTCGAGGATCAAATTCGGTTCCCACCCCCCGAAGGATGGACACCTCCCATGCCTGGGTGGTATACCGTGTTGAAACATGGACTATACAAGGGCGACATTGGTTATGCCATCTTTTTCGATAGGGAGGCTTCTGAGCTTCACCTTCTTGTCGCCCCATGGCGACTGAAGCTCCAAAAACCTACCACAAACGAGCCTCCTGTTGACAAACATGGTAAAGATCCCAACGCCCATGGCCTTTTTTCCCCCGAAAGACACCAAGGTCACCAGCTTCATTCGTACCGTGGTCTCTTGTGCTATGAGCACTCCATGAACGTCTTCATTTCCGGCTTGTTGCTCATGAAATTGCAGGCCAATCATTTCAAATACCAGTCCACCCCCTCTCCGTCCCAGATTATACTCCATATCGCCTCCTTGGTAGACCTGCCGTTTATGCACACCACTCAGCTTAAGTACAGTCAGCAATTTTGGAAACCGGATGACTGTGTTACAATATCTGACTCTTCCCATAGTGATACGTGGGGTCACTTGGTCAGTATTGACCTGGAAAACCATTCTGCACTAGTTCACTTACCGAAAGACTTGGAATACAACTTCCCTCTTACCTCGTTGAGCCATCTCCATCGAGTAGGGGACATTATTCGTGTCCTCCCAGACCCTTTCAGTGATGTCAGGTACGTTCATCACCCAAATTTGGGTCGTTCCGGAATCATTTGCGGGGTTGATCCTCTGGTCGATGAAATCACCATTCAAGATTCACCGGACACCCAGGTAAGTTTCTTCACCCTCAGGAAGCCATTTGTTCTCATCCCTGGATTAGATTTGCATGCCCGGCTTCCTCTTGGAATCTTATATACCGGACCAATCACTTTACGCACCATTCGGGACTCTCGCACCATCCACCGACAACAATGGCGATGACACTGTCTAAATTGGTGATGTAGTAGAGGTCCTCGATGGTAGCAGGTGCGGCTATGTTACCGAAGTCCAACCCCTTGATGATAACCTCACTTTTGTTTCCACAGACGGAAACATACTTGGCCTGTGTGTGGCCCCCATCTCAGCGGTATGCTTCACACCTGATCACTGCATCTTGAAGTATACCCTGGACAAGGGATACAATGTGAGATCTGGTGATCATGTGATTGTTGTGAGAGGCGAGCACAGAGGAAAGGAGGGGATTGTGTCACAGGTCCATCTGGGGGAGAGGCTCCTAACTATTTCATTGGATACGAATTCCAAGGTTAGTAAGGTCATACTTGGTCAAGCATGGCAGCTGACTGGCACATTCCTTAGGATTCTCTCACCCTTCCTATTATACACTGTGCCCATGCGTATTCTGTACGTTGTTGTGATGAAAGTGACCGTTTCCGTGAGAAGGAAGTGCTTATCATTTCCGGCCCCAACAAAGGCTGGCGAGGTACACTGGTTGACTGTGGGCCGGATACCTGTGTTGTCGCGCGGGGTGGACATATCTGGGAGACGTACAAGAGGGACTCTGTGGTTGTCTGGTACGTTACGTTGTCTTTCTATTTTTTCCATTCTCAACCTGTTTCCGCAGCAGTCTCACTTATACACTCACTGGGAGACTATTAACACCTCTTCAGGTGCTTCAAGTCTCTGGCACATTTGCACATGCCAAGATCTCAGGTATCTCGGAGAGGGCGAAAACTCCTCCAAATCCCAAGCCTCAGTTGGACCCCGCAAGGGGCTCCACCCCCAACCCATGGATTATTGATGATGGTGATATTGACGACATCAACCGTGAGTATTTGAATAGTACTCACCCCAAACTGACTGGTGAGTACTATATATATACCCTACACTATATCATTTACACTTTGCTTAGTTCATGGCTTCATGCTATACCCCAATGTCACCAAGTCATTGGAAATTGTCCAGGCAGTTTTCCAAATTTCCCCAGGCTGGCGAGATACCTATATAGGGTGACTTGCAAAGACAGAGGTGCCCAACCCCTTTGAAACTGCATCCAGACTGGTTCCTAGCGGTCACTTGGCGGTCCACCTCACTGCTCAGACGAAAGGGGCACACCTCATGCAAGAAATCATTCCCGAAACGTTGCTGGAAGTCTACTGACCGGTGAAGAAGAATACACTATGTATGGTTATCCAGGGTGCAGAGGGAGGAGAGCCCATTGGGTCGCTACTTAGTGTCACGAAGGTCTCCTCGAAAGAGCAGAGGGTTCATGTTCAGCACCTAAATGCCACTCCCTCAAGCGAGGCGGTGTTACCATTCAGTAGGGTCATCGTAGTTGAAACCTCATAGTACCCTTCGTACTTTTGGATCCTACTAAATATCAAGTGTCCTTCACATTATATCAAATTACCCTATGCTCCTACTGTTCCACGACCAGCACAATTCTTAAGATAGACTTTAAGAAAGTCGGTGACTACCCAATTGCCTTCATACTGAAGAAGCTATGGATATCATTCCTTTGCCTACAACTGGCGGTTAATAAGAAACCAATGCCTGTCAATGGATTAATACCAACTCTTGAGAAAACTACTTTCAAGGCATCACTCTTCTGCCTGCTCCATGGCCTCCGTGTGTTGAGGTACTCTTTCGCCAGGTGAATGATAAAGTTCTGGGACAATAAATAAGAAACATGCTAGGGAGTGGTTAGCCATACTCACACGAATTTCCTCATACTCAGCAGGTGGCCAGCCGAGCTTATCCTGCAAGTTATACCCTCCCTGACTAATTCTGAAAACCTCCCCACAAGGCTTGCATATCAGGGCAGCAGTGGATGTAGATGTGTCTGTCGTTGGTGGGTGTGCCTGCACCTGGTTGTCCACAACCTCAGTGGCCTCCTCGCGCAGGAAGATCTTGTGCAGTGTCAAAGGTATTGGGGTGATGGCATGTTCAGGTGGAAAGACAGAATAGTGGGTGAGAGGAGGAAAGTATCATGGGAAGGACCAATGTAATGTGGTGAATTTAGGCATTGGGACTAGATTGGTATGCACTCGGTACTTATCTTGATAAAAGACAATAGATCACAGTCGTGGGATCAGATGCTGCAGAGACTCGTTTTATTGTGTGTGATGCTATGCAGTAAACCTATGCGACATTAATCAAACTGGACAAAAGTGTGTTGATATTATACCACTGCTACATGACATTATGCCACTGCATATTGGAGGTCCCGCTGTGAAACGACCTCGGGCACAATGGCAAGGAGGCGTCGAGTGGAACGAGCAAAACGATGTCCCGGGTGCTAGGCACAAGGGGACTAGTAGCGAAGTGAAGCGAAACGGAAAGGTGGATCAAACTCCTTATAAGCGGGTGCCTTGTGAGGGAAGACCCAAGAAGAATTGATTGGGGCTCTGATACTTTACATGCGGTCTTATATACTACTATACAGCGGAGTCCAATCGGAGCCTGGATTAGCTAAGGGTAGGCATGGTTACTAAATAAGGAAGTGCGAAGCAGAAACTGGCCTGGTCCGTGCGAGAGGGGCAGTGTTGCGGGCTAAACGCTACTGGAGTGGGAAGGGGTGGCGAGCGATGGCGCCATCGCGAGGTTAATGCCATTGGAGTGGGAAAGGGTTGCGTACTATTGCACAATAGCGGGAGAATCG
This sequence comes from Tylopilus aff. callainus, assembly GCA_038093995.1. Taxonomy (NCBI): domain Eukaryota; kingdom Fungi; phylum Basidiomycota; class Agaricomycetes; order Boletales; family Boletaceae; genus Tylopilus; species Tylopilus aff. callainus. The sequence continues at coordinate 6,380 of JBBPTI010000834.1, forward strand.
CTATTGGGGTGGGACCGGATGGCGCCATGTTGCGCCATTGCAACTGCGGATTACCTGAGTGCTGCGGTGCGGCATCAATAGCCGGGTAACTGGGGCTTTACTCTACCGTGGTCCGGTGCCCGGATGCTGCGGCTACTGTGCTTACCGGTGTGGGAACAGGACTCGGGTGGGACCGAGTCGCAGCGCTGTGGCGTGGGTCAAAGAGGCTAAAGAGGGTAATGTAGGAAAGGGGAGGAACGTAGCGTAGCCGTGAGCGTAACACGCTGGTTGAACAGGGTCAGCAGGAAAAAGGAACAGAAGAACGGTACACACACTGATGAAAGCAGGCTGATTCCAGAGGTGATTGTTTTGTTCCACTAGAAACTTTTGTGTGGGGCTGATGACACCATTTTAATAGACATAAAAACATGATGACGAAGATGATACATTACATTCCGAGTGGGGCTGTCAAGGACCCGATTAACAGAGCCTGGCTGTAATATTAATGTTAGTTTGTTGTCGCTCGGTAGAGACACAACTAGACGATATGTTATGTTCTGGATGGGGCTGCTAAAGACCTGATTAACAGAGCCTGGCAGCAATATTAACACTAGTTTGTTCAACTTTGCTTTGTTGTCGCTCAATAGAGATACAGCGGCGCACCTAATTGTTTTGACTTCCTAAATTATTTCGACTTTGTTGTTGTCCTACTGCTAATTTACATTAAATACTACTGTACCGCTAGCCATCGCACTAAGGGGACTGTAGGAGGATGCAGAGAGAAGGTGTTAGTTAGCCGGAGTGGCCAACTAAGTAGTGTTTGCCACTCTGCTGGGAACACCCGACTCCCAAGTCATGTGTCTGAAATTGCTGGACACTATTTACGACCACAATTTTCCCACCCTTCTTTTCTTTCCTTCCACAACTGTCTAGCCACTCATACAGGGTTGCCATGCCACTCACTACACCTCAGATCTCCGTTCATAGACTACCTACATGATGTAAATAGTTTTTTGTATAGTTATCTCTTTGGATCTGGGGTGCTACTTGGAAACAAATCAACAATAAATAATGCTGGTGCGTGTCAATTATCTTCATTCTTATATACCTGCACATCGCACCTGTATCATCTCGCTGTAAATCTTCCTACTCGCTCATCATGAATCTCCCTATAGAGAATCCAGTCAGGATGTCATCTTCCTCAGCAATCGCAGCCATCAAGAGGCTCTCTCAGACAGTGAGATGGTACATTATGTATCACTACTATCCTACTCATCTTTCTTAGACTGGAGTGTTTGTGAAACATATAGCCTGGCCTTCGGTTCCTGAACATCGCTTCAACGTTGAAGCACGCACCCATGCTGCTTCAGAGAGTCAGTTATCAGTTCTGTACTCTCCGTATACCCCATTCAGGACGCATCACACTGGGAGTCAGAATTCAAGTGTTCTGACCTCACTGAGTTCGCCCATAACTGAGGTAAGTAGTTCTGATTATTTTCATACTCCTCACCCACCTCGCCAAAGGCTCATGGTGACCAGCAAGGGAATAATTCGGGTGATCACGCAGCCCCGCCCACTCCTCACTCTCATGCAGTAAGTGGACTGGGTCGCTACTATTTCATATCCTTACCTCTTTCAGGATCCCCCATCTTCATCCTTGTCCAGTTCTCCAGGTGTGGATGTCAGTGACACCAATTATCAGAGTGCCATTTCACATCCCTCTTCCAGGGCCCGTGTCTGCATCCCGCACGATTCATGCTCTAGCAGAGCTCACAACCACCAGTCAATGTCTCCGCAGTGGCATCCCCAGATCCAATCCTCTCAGGGTGCAGGTGTTCTGATTTCAACTACTACGGATGAAGATTCTCTCTTGAATCTGCTTGTAAGTCTCTTGTGCTTCTTGCTGCTCCAAATCATAGCTCACATCTCAAAGCAGGAGGCCGTGGGATCTAGTGTACGCTCATCCAATGGTACTTTCCGCCTTCGTATGGACGAAGAGCCTCCTCAAGATCTTATGCAACATCCATCCATTCTGCAATCTGTTGCTCCTGATGTGTTCCTGGGAAATTGTGTTCCGATTAGTGAAGATTTGACACCTACCCCCACCATTCCACTCTTAGTCACTTCAGTCATCCCTCAAGGAAGCATTTCTCTGATCGGTGAACCTCCTTCGCACTCCACTGCTCCCCGATCCCCTCAGGCAGGTATTGCCCCGATGGATGAAGATTTGACCGTTCTCCCTGTTTCGCTGTCTGTTCTGTATGGCCTCTCTCAGGGAAACTGCATCCCGATGGATCAGGATGTGTCTCCCCCAGCTCTACCACCTACAACTTGGTTGGGAAGTGTCAACCGAATTGACGAAGCTTCGTCCTCATCGCATGGCTTGACCCTTTCAAACCTGGCTACTGTTTCTCCACAACCTCTAATAACACCATCTGCTGCTCCGTTGCATAACCATCTGAGCCCATCCAGGCCTGTCCCCTTACCCCCTGTTCCCACCGCTATGGCTGACATCATTGGTAAAGTGGTTGCTGAACATCTTGCCTCAGGGCTAGTTGAGCCAACTGTTCAGTGTGTTATCGATGCTTGTGTTCCCCACATCACAGAAATTTTAGAAACTCAGTTAGCGACGCTGAAACCTTCTCCCTTAACTAAGGGAGGCAGGTGCCACAATCAGGCCAGTGATTCATATGGTGACCATGGGTCAGATGGCGACAACGAAGATGATGATGAAGTATTACCACCACCCAGACAAAAGAAGCCTGGACCACGAGGCAAAATGAATCGTTTGCACATGAGTGGTCTGGCACAGAAGTCTATTCAATGTTAACTTGGCAGACAGAATGTGTTCCACAGTTATCTTAGGAACAAAAAGATCATTCCAACTGGCCCTAAGGGAGAGCTTCCTGTTTTGGCTCCTGCTCCTGCCATCCAGGTGTTTGATCAAAATGGCAAGTCGCCTCCTACTCTTGATAACATTGCCCTTGATTGGAGTTCCAACCCATTGACTGCCTCACGCTGGAATCGTGAGGCGATTGCACTTCTATCACTCAATTTTCACACGAATCTCACAAGCAAGGTGTACAAGGATGTCACATATGATGAAGATACCATGAATCTCTCTATCATTCGCTGGCTTTGTGAGCAGAAGCTGGCCCACATGCATCAGGCTCATTGCAAAGAAGCTAAAATCTGCAACTCTGCTGCTGAAGAACGCCAGCAAGTCTTGTCTACTCTTCGTGCTCAGGAAGAGAAACGATTGAAAGGCAAGAGGAGGATTTCCCATCGTTATGGGGTTTGTTGATTTTGTCCCTTGTTTCTCACAATCCTGACTTCCCCTCTTGTTAGACGTTTGCGAGGTACAAGAGAATTGTTGTAGAAAACCACTTTCGTGATTCTCAGACATGGAATGACATCGAGAACATTATCACTCAACTTGGTGTTGAGGGAATGAGTGGCGATGAGACAGACAGTCTGCCTACTTGGACGTCCAAGACTGTACAACGCCTGGAACTAACCTGGCTGAACCCTCTCATCTCACTCTTATTTATGACTGTTGAGAGTTATGAATCTGCTGCCAGGATAGAGAGTATGCACGAACATGTCAGTAATACTTCCCTTAGGCGTCATTGGGAACCACAGAACAAAGACATCAAATCAAAACCAATTTCAGGTCTTCCCCATAACTGGTACAACAATGATTGGTTCCAAGGATTAAACAGTGGGGTGTGCTCAATGCTCGTTGCCCAAAAGGAACTTCCAATTCCCTTACTCGTAAGTTATTTCCTTGTGTGTTTCTGGGTGTTGGTCTTGATAATATCTCCACATGCAGAATCCGTATGAGGTGTAGGGAGAGCTGCCCACCAGGGGGTCCGGTGAGTGCCCCACTGAGTGAACCTCTA
>JBBPTI010000835.1:0-10256 GCA_038093995.1 Tylopilus aff. callainus
TAGAAGGGTGCAGGCAGTGTTGAAAGCAAAAGGAGGATACACAAAGTATTGATTTTGTGCAGATACCCTAGTCTATACCAAAAGTACAAAAAGCATTACAATGATATGTCTGATTTAAAATAATCATGTCTTCACACCCCTTAGGCCAAATCACATGATCAAGGAACTATTTTGTAGCCAATAGTTTGTGCCTCCCACAGTCCCACTATAGGTAAGCAAAATTCCCACACCATCAAATGTTATTTGAGCTACACTACAAAAGTAGCAAACATTGTAATGCTTTTTGAAGTCACTGTATGTTGCCTCTTGATCTGGCAGTCCCAGAGAACTTGGCCAATATGGTCAACTCTTTGGAGAGCTTAACATATATAATGATATTGTAGATGATAACCTTGTGCCTGTAAGTGACCCACTGTTATGACCTGCCTTTTTCGATGCCTAGCAAAGCCTACAGTCACCTTTGCCTCCACATTAACCTAGCTCAAACCCTAGACCAGCCCCACTCAAGCCCCAGCCTTTACAAGGCCTACAGCCCTTGTTCTGACCCTACACTGGGATCTCCCTTCTCATTGGCTGCACAGTCACAGCCACCAGCACTGCCATATCAGTCACAGTCATAGTGACTATGAGATCCAGTCACACAGTCACATCTTGACCCAAGACCTTGGCTTTACAGCACAGCCCCCAGCATCTTGGTAGTAACCATGGAAACAGTCACATGTCACACCAGCAGTGACACTCACACAGACACACAGCACAGCCTCACAGCATTGCCACTTGGCCCCTCAGACTCCTCAGACTTGTCATGACTCATGGACTACAGTACTACTCCCAGATCACACCATACTGCTGTGCTATTGCATCATACAGTCCCACACCAATGGCAGTATCCCCTCAGCAGCTATGACTCATCACCGACCAATGGCATTAACCCACAATCATGCCAGATCATGCCATTCTTGTGCAATTGCTCACCATCACTATTCTTAGCACTCCATAGTACTCTGCAGCCCCATGACTTGCCTTGGGCCTATAGCAATAGTCCCTCACTCATACTGCTCTCACACTGACCCTAAAGCATTCTCTTTGTGCTCCACAGACCCACAGCAGACTTACCATACATAGACTGTCCTGGACTATATATGGACTAACCCTATACCCTAGTGTACACATAGATACAAACACACTAACAGTATATAAGGACTCCCCTCACAGCCAACAGACCCCAGTCTTTTGATTGGTGAGCTATGGCCTAACAACCATACACTACCCTTAATGGGCTATGGCCTAGTAGATCTAGCCATAGAAGGGTCTTGTTGGCTATGAGTACCAATACCAATGGTTTACTCTAGCATTTCCCTTAGTCCAGGCCTTTATTGGTTGTAGGACAGTTCCCATGTATGACTCCCCTTGACAGTACTATCATATTATGCCCCTCATCATGCTTCCATTTGCCATAGCAGCCCTAGGCTAACACATACTAGACTTGGTGTGTTTCACCCACTGTGTAGTGCAAACCAGACTCAGGACACTTTACCTTAAATTGCCTAACAAGCTTATTGAGTTCTAGGTTGCTCAGAGTTGAGTAGGTGCACTCAATGCCATGCTCCTTCATGTACACATGAAGTAAATTCCTATGGATCCCTAGAATCTGAGCTAGCTCAGTAAGTTTGATATTGTGTGAGCTGGAGGTTGCCTCCTTCAGGTAAGCCAGATTGATAATTTTCTGTGGGCAGCCTCATTGCCCAGTGTAGACAACAGTTATAGGCTGTGGTATGTGAACATTGTGATCTGCTCTGTAATGGTTTAATTAATATATCACATTTGTGTCCAAGTCATTGTGTAGATCTAGTTGATGTACTAATCTTGTATACCATTACTGTATTGTGAAAGTGATGCAAAAAGGGTTCTGAACTGGGTTGTTGTGGCCACAAGCCACTCATTCATATCCATTGAATGGTTACCAGTGTCTTGTTCAATTGCTAGAAGAAGTGGGAGCACATCATGCTTGATAGTGGTAAGATGGATTTTGATTTGGAGCAGATCCACCTGGTCGAGATCTAAAATGCAAAGGGCATGCCTGTAAATGTTACTTAGAGTATCTACTGCAATGATGAGGTTGCAGGGTAGTTTACATTCAGGGAGTTGCAGCAGTGTTTGCAGCAGTGCCATCCAGTAAGGAAACAAGCTTTTGGAACTTTTTGGCTAGTGCTGCCAGCAATATGCTGGTGTGGCTGTGAAGTCAAGTTTGGCAGCTTATGATGACTGTTTTACACTACTCCCCTGCACCTCAGCTCATTCTCCTTGTGCAAGTCTCAACCTATGTCTACCAATATGACACACACCTCTTGTCATCCAACCTACTACTTCCCAAATGGGACCCACATTTTTTGTGTATGTGCCAATGACTTCCATCTACATGTGTTCTAACTCTTGATGAAGGTTGAAAATACACATTATAAGTTGCACAATGACTTCCTTGCAACACACTCAGCACTTTTCAAGAATATGTTCACAATCATCAGTGATGCTGGTTTAAGTTCCCCTCTTGAAGAAAAGAGTGACATGGATCCCATTGTTCTAGAGGGACAATAGCAAGCTGCCTTTGACCTATTTCTTGATTATGTCTACAGCCAGTATTTCTCTCTACTTCACCCTCTCTCTCTATGCACATTTTTCCTAACCAAGCCTTTTAGCTCATGGAGTGTAGGCACTGAGGAAACATACATGCATGAACAGCTTTGAGGCCTACTGGAATTCACAGACAAGTACTGCTGCTCAATGACATGCTGCTTCATCATTGACCATATTTGGGATCAGAGATTTTCATACTGCTCCTCTAAGCTGATCAATCTAGGCTGTCAGTTCAATATTCCCAAGTTCTTCCAACATGGATTCAAATTTCTCCTCACTACCCCAATCAAAGAAATCAGCAGGGATCACTGGCTGGAAATGGGGAATGAGGTATTCATTGCATTAATGTATGTAAAAGGTGTACTTGATGAACATACTCACTGCATTGCCTGTGAGGAACTGGTGATTCTCACCCATGCAGCCAACTGCCAAGACCCAGCCAGATATCAACAGGACTGGCATGATGTATGGTGGAATGGCATGGGTCGCTTTTTGCTTGATGCTAAGAATCCTCAGCCATTTAGTGATGCTCTTGAGTGCTTTCAGGAGTTGTAGTTTGGTTGCATGAATCAGGGCTGTCAAAGTCTCATGTTCCAGCTCCTCAAGCACAGGGTGGGCCTTTAACATGCTGATGTATTCATTACTGAAATCTGCAATGGGCTCTTACAGGACTTCCTGATCTTGGATGTTAGCACTAACTAGTACATTGTATGCAACTTTGTTTATGTGTACTTGTAAATCTCTTGAAAAACTATGGCATGTAACAGAGTGAGAAACTTTGTGTGACAGGTTAAATTTCTGCAGTGTTACAAGGTCAAAACTGTGCAGCAGGCAAGAATTTATTGTGTGGCAGAGTAAATACTTTGTAATGGAATAAATGTGCAGATGTTCTGCCATAACTAACTCTTATAGGGTGTGATTGTGGCATCTGAGGTTGTAGTCACTCAAAATAGTCGGTAGGTGACCTGGGATGACAGTGGATGGCCTTGGGTGGTTCAGGTACATGTGCCATTTCATATTGGTAGCACTTGTGCTGATTTGTGTGGCCTTTAGCTAGCAGTTGCATTTCAAGTTGTTTCAGCTTGCAGCATGTGCTGCTCATTGTGCCATCCATCCAGCACTCTATCCTGTTGTATCTAATGCCATCCACATCAGTTTTGCAGTTGCTTCAACTTCAGGTTCAACCTGCTTGCCCATGCACCCTCCTGTATCCAGATTTTGACAATACATGTTTGTTCCATTGATGTGCTCACTTCCTTCACTCTGGGAGTGCTCTCTGGTATGGTGTGGACTGTCTGGTGCATGTGCTTTGCCACCTGGCTTGTGTGGCTTGACTGGGGCCAGTTTGGCTATCTGGTTTTCTAGGCCTGAAACTCAGCATTGCATGCTCATATCATCAATGTGCTTGTTTCCCTGGTCTCCACTGCATCCTTGCTCAATGTGAACATTGCCTGGTGAGGTCATTTCACCACTTGGCTTGACTTGGGCCATCTTAAATGAGTTGACATCCTCCCTTGGCTCCAATCATTAGCACAGCCATTCTGACACATTCTGCAGCTTCTTTGGCCTATCTCTAGCATCCTCATCACCATTGGGCACTCCTGATGTATCCGCTTTGTCACCAGTAAGTCTATTTTCATAGCTCAAATCTATTTTCCTCTCCCCCTGAGCTTGATGTTTGGGGATTCATGCACTGTGTGCACAGCTTTGTTGGGTTTGTCAGGTGGCCTGGGAGGTACTGGTGGATTTTCAGGTATGTCAACATATTTTGTTTCATTGTGCTGATCATTTTCTTCATCACTGTTGTTAATCATCCACATGCTATTGCACTCTGATCCTTCCCATCTATCAACATATCTCATTGTGTCTCAAGTCTCTCCCCCTCAACCTGTATACCTTGGGGTACTCCCCTGGCCTCCCCATTGGGTTCTGTGACTGTACTTCCATGTGCATTGTGTTCCATTCCCTAGGCTTTGACTTTGCCACCTGGGTCAAACTGGGTGTGTGCAAGGCTTTGCACTGCATTGCACAGCTTGTTGGGTGGTCTCAATGGTACTAGTGGGTTGTTTTGTGGTTTTGTGGGTTGGTTTTGGTGCTGACAAGATTCTTGTATAGTGAATGACTTCTGTGTGAGTCATTTGGACTTGTCATTGTCATCTTGACCTTTGTGGACCTCCACCTGGTCCTCACTGTCACCTACTTTACTGCACAACTGCTCCATTTCACATTGGGCAGTTCTAGATACGTGCCCATCACCTCTAGACTTCATTTCCATGCCTGTTCTGATGTGTGACTTGACTATTGCCTCTGTGCACTTTTTGGGGTCATTCACTATGTCATCCAGGTCATCTGTAGTGCCCAGCAACTCTTTGTCATCAGTGGGGTTGATCACCACTTGATTCCCTTGCTCCCCCTTGAGTAATTTGCTGGTGGATGGTAGGTAAGGGGTTTGCAGTCAAGCTTTGCTCACCACATTCTCAGTTTCACAAGTATCTTCACTCACTCATTGACCCTCCCATAAGTTATTGCAGGTGTCTTTGGGCTGTGCTTTTGCATGGTTGATCTCCATGTCACCACCCTCATACTCACTGCTCCTCACAGCAGGTCTCTTGCTAGTGGCTTTCCTTGCCCTGGCTTCTCACCCACTCACCTCTGCAGCTTCTCCACCTTTTTTACCTTTTCTTCAGCCTCTTCAACCTTTCCAACTATCTTGCCTGCTCTCAACTTGAGTGGCATGATCTGTGGGTCTAGCAATGCATCCATTGGCCTTGTTGGCTCAGCACATTTCACACATGGGTTTGTGATGTCAGCAGTCTCATTGCAGACTTGCAGACTGACTGTCTCAGGTTTCTGGGGCACAACTGGGGCATGATGGGTCTCAGTACCCTCACTACTGTCATCTTTACCCCTCCAGCCCTTCGACTTGGTGCCTGCTGCTCTCTGGTCCTCTCCATATGATCTCTCATCACATGGTGGCCTCTATGGTGTGATTTGTTGGTCTGGGTGCTGTGTTGTGGCATTCTCATGCTTCACAGTGAAACACACTGAGTCCGAGTGTGTCAACCTAGGGTCTCAATAGTGATTGAGCAGCATTGAGAGGACGAGGTGTTCATGCTATATCCTTATTATCATAGTCAAGGGGAGTTGTTGAGGATCAATCATGAGCAGTAAGGGGCAGAGTGCAAGTACTATGATTGCAGCTCTAGCTAGGCCCTTCAAAGAGGTTACATGGTAAGAACTGCTATTGACCAGTGATGATCAACTGGGGCTAAGACAAGAGGCATGGGGATTTATATACTGTGCTACTGCTTGTCCTTGTTTGTATGTATATCCTAATTAGGCCCAGTTGAGGGCAGGCATGATTACTATATAAAGGACTATGTCTGTTAAGTCCATAGTGGATCTGAGGAGGTAAAGGGGATGCTGTGCAGTGGTGTGAGAATGGTGGCATATGAGGTACTATGGCCATTGGTCAGCAATGAGTCATGGTTATGCCATGTACTGTGAAGCTGGGGGCGATGCTGCATTGATAATGCCATTGGATTGCAGTGGGGGCTGTGCCTTGTGGTGTATAGGCTACTGGTGCAGGACTTGGTTATGTTGCCATGAGCGATGGTGATTGGCATGGGAATGGATGGTGCCATATTGCATGATGGTGGCTGTGCTGCATAGTAGTCCTGAAGCACGAGTGTGAGTGCTTACCAAGGTGGACCATAAAGCAGGCTGGTATATCCATGTGGTGGTGCTGGTGGCAGTGTTACGATCTATCTACCAGGTCTAGTATACTGGCTCTTTTTCTTTTTGCCTCTCTGTTCACATTCCATTTCCATATTGCCCCTATGCTTACTACTTAGTCCTGACTCATGATATGCTCTGATCATATCCGATCCCTATCTCCTTTTTCTCTCTTGTTCCTTCACATTCTATTGATTACCTAACTCCGATGGGCTAGCCAGTATATAGGCCTACCAGGCGCAACCCTGTAGCTCTAAGCTAGTCTTCCTTGATATCTATCTCCTTCACCCCAGACCTCAGAGCTTGCTAGAGTTTGTCTCTTTGGCTCGCTAGCTTCACTTTGATCCAAGTCCTCAACAGACTGAGGCCAGATAAAGTCCCTTCATTAGTAAGGGCATAGATACGTCGTCACCCCGCGCTATTCAAGGCTAAGGTCAATGTCCTATCCGGACTTGGTCTTAACAGGTGGTGCAGTAGTCACGTTGGGTGTGACAGAGGTGTGATGGTGTGACCATGATTGTCACTGATGTGACCATTGCCATGGTTACTGCCAAGGTGTTGCTAAGGATGTGGTGTAAGGCCTGTTGCTGAGTGTGCTGTGCAAGAGGTGAAGCCAGTACTGTATTGCCGAGGGTGATGCATGACTAGATCCCATGATCACTGTAACTGTGACCTATGGCTGTAACTGTGCAGCTTAAAGGGGAATCCTAGTGGTAGAGGCAAGGGTGAGGGCGACTGTAGACCAAGTAGTGGTCTGGGCTAGGCTAGGGTTCAAGCTAGGTTAACAAGGGAGCAGAGGCGACTGTAGGTTTTGCTAGGCTTGGAAAAAGCAGGTCATAACACACAGCCCTGTCCAACTTCAGTACCCTTTGGAGTTGCTAGCCCATCTGCAACTGCCAATACAAGAGGCATTGTAGCTCTTGAGAGTTAATAGGTGCTTGGTCGGCTTTAATGAGTTCTAGGACAGTAGTGTAGACAGAAGTGGAAATAGTGCATCAAGCTTCTTGCACTGTGCAAATGAGCTTCTCATGGTAGTCTGTTCATTTGTGTCCATTGAGACTTGAGACTTCAACTCTTAGTCTGTCTTCAAGTTTGAACAAGTAAGTCATTCCAAGTCTTGGTGAGTGTTCTACTGAGCCATAGCAGGGCTTATAACCTATAGAATATTGTAGTAGTCACTAGAGTATAGTAAGGTAACTACTGTTTGAAGTAAGGTGTAGCTTATGTAAGCAAACATGCGCAGATAGTAGTGTAGATCTAATAAATCCAACAGAGTAAGACTATATAGTGCAATTGTGCAGCAGTATGGTGTGACCTAGGAGTAGTACTGTAGTCCATGAGTCATAAGATGAGCAGTGCCATGTGGCAATGCTGTAAGGCTGTGCTGTATGTCTGTAAGTTTGAAGGAAGTCTGGTGGAGTCCAGAGGGCAGAGCTGCTTCACTAGTCCAAAAGGAGCAAGGCTATGACATGGTGACTGTTGCCATGGTAACTACCAAGGTGCCATGGTATAGGCCATGGAGCATGACATGTAACTGGATCTTGTGAGCATGTGACTGTGCTGGTGGCTATGGCTGAGCAGCCAATAAAAAGAGATCCCAGTGTAGTGCTTGAACTAAGTGGCTGCTGGTGCTGGTGTAGACCTTGGTAAAGGCTAGGGCTGAATAGAGTTTGAGCTAGGTTATTGAGGGAGCAAAGGTGACTGTAGGCTTTGCTAGGCATTGAAAAACAAGGTTGTAACAGATATAAACCAGTATAACAGACATCTTGTCCCTTAGACCACTACAACCACCATGTCTGTGAACAACATCACCAATATCTGAAACAACCCTAAGTGCTGGGCACTTGGTATGAGTAGAGGTGAGCTAGTAAGACTAGCTATGAAGTGGCAATATTGAGCAAGGGACCCTTGCATGTACTGAGCACTGAGGGGAAAACCCAAGAAGACTTGAATGGGGAGCCCTTGGATACTGAATTGGGGGTTTATATACTGTTATAGAGTTTGTATGTATTTGTACACTACTACTGAATATGGTTGCTATTTAGGGCTGGCATGAGAATGAGGGGATTATGCTATAGGGAGGGAATGAGTCATAACAAGTCATTGTACAGCCTTGCACAGCTGCAATCAGTGAGGGATTATTGCTATTGGTGTGGGAATGGATTGTGCCATAATCATGTAATATGGCATGATAATGGCATGCAATGATGTGATGTGGCTGTGCAAGAGTCCAGGCCTAGCTTAGATAATCCCAGCTTTATGCAGCCACTATGTGGTGTGGGAATCCTGTAAGCTGGACTAGTGGACTAGCTGTAGTCCAATGGGTTTTGCAGGGAAAGAAGTGAGATCTAGTGGTGGGAGTTGGCAATGGAAAAAAAATGAGAGTGTAACAATATCTGCAACTTGCATAATGATGAGCTTGAGAAGAGCAACCACAACAATGACAAATGACTTGCAGCAAATATAGAAGAGTGCAAACATCATTGTCTGGCCAAGAAGGAGGTAGTGCAGCTTAAGATGAAGGAGAGAAGCTTCTCTATCCCACATCTTGTAGCACCCTCATGAGGACCCTGAAAAACTTTGATGAGAAGCATCTAGACTCACACATTAACACCCCCTCTAGCCCTCAAGGATTTCCCTCCTAGCCTTAAATTCCCACCTAAAACTTTTTGGAGACCTTGACATGTCTTCTGTCACCAGGAGATCCCATCTTAGGAGTTTGAACACCAAAGATCCCATGCTCTCAAAAAACTCTGTCAAGATAGGCAGATGCTCCCTTGCCCCCACCTCAACACCCATGGAGGATCCAGAATTTGTAGATGCTAAGGAATACATGGTCCATGAAACAACCTCATGCTGAGGGCACTTAGCTGTGTAGTGGAAAAGTGGTGGTGGAGAAGTAGTGAAGCAAGGCTCTTTGTTACTAGGTGCCCTGTGAGGGAAGACCCAAAAAGACTCAAATGAGGATCTTGGGGGTACAAGTTCAAGAGGCTTACAGTGGCTCAAAAAACTGTCTGGATGTTTGGACATTTTTCACTAATGGCAATATTTCTCAATAACCCCTAATTAGCACCCTAATCCATAAGTGAATGAAATGAAGTATCTGCCATTTGCTTTCTATTGGTGAAAGAATTAATGGATTTGGATAAGATTTGATGAAATGGAAGCCATTTTAAAATAGCAATGCATGTGGACAGTTTTTTGACTTTATATAGCAAAAGTGGAAATTAATATATTCTGACATGTTATCATGCAATAAATGTGTTGTATGATGGATCATAGGCTCCATAGGATATAAACATGTCAAAACAACACTTCTTTCCCACCACCATTATTACAAATTGGCTTAATATTGCTTAAATTAACCAAAAAAAATTTTTCTTGAATTTGAGCCAATTGCTTATGAAATACTTATTGCTAATGGTGTAAACCATACTATTATAAATAGAATTGACTCATAATGCTACCCTGATGTGCTCAGACCCACTTGGTGATCATTTCCACCTCATAACCTACAATACCATATACTATATATTTTGATTTATTGAAATTCAAAAGGCTACAAACATGATCCAGGTCACCAAAATATGCCAGAATGTCAGAAATAAGTCCATTAGTTCTCAAGCCATCCATTTTTAGTTATAGGAAGCATGTACAAAGCCTGTGACAAACATAAACTGCTTTCATATAATCTAGTATTGTACAGTGGCTCAAATAAGTGTCCCAATGTTTGCATACTTTCCACTAAATACATTATATCTTAATGAGCCCTAATCCTAACCCTATAATGTGAGTGTATGAAATGGAGTACTTACTCATGGCTTTCTATTGGTGCAGAAATCAAGGATTTTGAATAAGATTTGATGAAATGGCAGCCATTTCAAAAT
>JBBPTI010000836.1:0-10254 GCA_038093995.1 Tylopilus aff. callainus
CGCCGCACAAAGAGAAAGGAGGTTAGTAGGGGAATATAGAGAAGTAAAGAATGAGGAGGAGGAGGATTTAGTCTTACCACCATCCCCTGCCCCCTCGCCCAAGCGTGAGTCGACCCCGCCTGAGTTAGTCGACCCGAACGACCTCAAGGGTCCCTATCGCGACCCCACCTCACCTGAGACCCGCCGCCGCCTCGACGAAAAGTACCGTCGTTGGCAAGAGAACCGCGCTAGGTTCTTAGTTGAAGAAGCCCGCCTCGCCCGCCGCGAGAGAATTGCCGCAGCCAGAGCTGCCCGACGAAACGCCACCGCCACCCTCATCCGCCCTGATAACAGTCAGGGATGCCTTCGCCCTTGCGCATCTTTGCGCAAGCCTCGCCATTTTTAGTACACTTCTCGTAGCCCCTGCTACAATCACAATCCCACTTCTTGTCCACGCTTACCTACACTTGGTAACCGGCCTTCTTCTTTCACATTCACACCTTCTATGACGATTCAGCTCCTGCTGATCATCTCCACTTTTCTCATTGTCTTCTTTTCTTGCCTTTTAGCTTTTTGCCTTTGCCGCCTTTTTTCCCTTTTAGCCCTACAGCTCACACCACTTCAAGCACAGTTAGTGGTCCGCGAAGGAAGCTACTCCATCACCCTCGGCTTCGAAAGACAAGCCATCCACGCTCAGGAGGAGGAGTTGCCGCAACAAAACTACGGGTGGTAGATATTAAATAAAAAGCCTTTTCCTTTCGAAAGACACCGAGTGACATCATAGGGCAACTGATTACGCAACTCCGACAGAGGGAGGACAAACAGAAACAACCGAGACCGATCAGCCGACCACAGATACCGCCAGTTAGATCCATCCCATATAAAGCAACCAGGCACCCAGCCGTAATCGAAGAGTATCGAAGAAGAACCTGGGTGATACGTGACGGAAAGAGAATTCAGATCCCGAAGAAGCATATAGCGCGCCATTATGTCGGCATCCACTCTCCAAATCCTCGGAGACCCGAACCTCACGTGGGAGGACAAGATTGCCGCCGTTGCCACAGAGTTCGCCACTCTTATGAAGCAGAATCAGCAGCTCTACAACGGATGTATCGAAGAGCAGAAGAAGACCACCGCCTTGCTGAAAGACGTTGCCGCGCTAGAGCAGACGGTGAGTAACCTAAACAGCACCGCAGCCGCCGGAGGAAAGGCGGCGCGAAAGGTAGAAGTTTTTGCCGATCCTGGAGATTACGAGGGGTCAGTCGCCAAGTTCAAAGAATGGTGGGCCAAAATCAAGGCATGGCTCCACACCAATCGATCGACAATCCTGCCGAAAAGTTACGAGGCAGTGACTGCCGTCCTCTCCCGGCTCAAAGGACCTAAGGCCGGCCCCTTCGCCGCGGGCAAAGCTACACGTGGGACAAGCTGGTCCAAGAAATGGAAAGTCTTTTCTGATCGGTAAATCAGAAGGATTGGGCCGTCGCCCAGCTGGAACAACTCCGACAAGGCACTCTTCAGACTGACGACTTCCTAGTCCGATGGGAGGCACTTTACCAAATGGCCAAG
This sequence comes from Tylopilus aff. callainus, assembly GCA_038093995.1. NCBI lineage: Eukaryota > Fungi > Basidiomycota > Agaricomycetes > Boletales > Boletaceae > Tylopilus > Tylopilus aff. callainus. The sequence goes on from JBBPTI010000836.1 coordinate 1,546, forward strand.
ATTGACGATAGTCATGCCATTCGCCTTCTCGAACGGAATACCGCCCGACATATTATCCTCCAGATATTCAAGGAGGGCGCGCGGAAGTCCACCCCTGCCGCCTATCTGCAGAATATCCGTGACGTGGAATGCGCAATGGAGGCCCTCACGTTCATTAGGGGCCGCCCACAGCAATATCAATCCCGCGGGGACCGAATGGAGGTAGATCGTTTTGAAGAGATAGAAGAAGAAGAAGTCTTCGCCATAAAGGGAAGCCCCAGGAAGTGTTTCAATTGTAAAGGTACCAGACACATAGCCCGAAACTGCAAGAAGCCGAAAAACCAGTGCCCGGAGTGTCATTTCCACGGAGGAGAACACCGCTTCAGTTGTAAAAAGCGAGTTGCGCGAAGGGTCGCACTGGCGTCTAACGAAGCAAGGGCGGCCCCTGTTGAAGAGTCAGATTTTCCCAATGCTGAAAAGGAGCAGAAGGGAAAAGGCAGAGCCTGAAGGACGATCTGGGTGTCCCACAGGCTAATAATAATGTTCATTTCTTGGCGGAACTAACTAAACTCGTAACCATGCTGACCATTTTAGTATCTAATGTAGCCGGTCTAGGGGGGCCTCCCAGCGAGCCTGGCAGGGACCGAGATACTAAACCTGTGCTTGATTCCCCTATTACCACCAAGCAAACCCCAGAAACCCCAAAAATGTATACCCGGGTAATCCATAAAGAGAAGGAGATTAAGCTAATCGTACAGATCAAACCCTCTCCCTCGGAACGGTATATTAATGCAGAAGCCCTAATCGACAGTGGGGCAAATCTGACCATTATTAGCTGAAGCTTCGTAAGGAAAAACAGAATACCCATGCTAACCGCTTGTAGGAAGATCATTGTTCATAATGCAGACGGATCAGAGAATGCCGGAGGAGCGATCACGGAGGAGGTGGAGGTGTACTGCGACCTCAATGGACATAAGGAACTACTCCGGGCCTACGTATCCGAAATCGGCAGCAACGATCTCATTCTCGGATACCCCTGGTTGAAAGAGCATAATCCGCGCATAAATTGGAAGACCGGCCAGGTACAGTTCGCCGAATGTCCGGAGACGTGCAACTACGAAAGGAAAGCCCGGGGAATCCACCAACAAGAGTTCGGAGAAGCCGCCCATGCTGAATGAAGGAGTCGAGAGAAGCAGATCCGGTCGGATCCATCGAACGAAGAAGCGCAGTCCCTTGTGCTGAAGCAGTACCACCAATATGACAAGGTATTCTCCCAAAAGGAGTCAGAGCGTATGCCACTAAGGAAACCCTGGGATCATGCGATCGATCTGAAGGAATCCTTCCGGCCGAAAAAGGGTAGGATCATCCCTCTTAGCCCCCAGGAACAGAAGGAGGTGAATGACTTCGTGGAGGATCAGTTAAGGAAAGGGTACATTCGCCCCTCGAAGTCCGAGCAGACCTCTCCGGTGTTCTTTGTCCCAAAAAAGGACGGACGAAAGCGGATGGTACAGGACTATCAGTACCTCAACGAGCATACCATCCGGAATAACTACCCGCTCCCCTTAATATCCCAGCTCATCGATAAACTCAAAGGGACACGGCTATTTACCAAAATGGATCTCCGATGGGGGTACAATAACGTGCGGATCAAAGAAGGAGATGAATGGAAGGCTGCCTTTGTTTGTCATCGAGGCGCTTATGAACCCACGGTAATGTTCTTCGGACTCTGTAACTCCCCCGCCACGTTCCAAACAATGATGAACGACCTGTTTGCAGACATGCCCGACGTAGTGGTATACATCGACGATCTCCTCATCTTCTCCAAAAGCGCGGATCTCGCGGCACATGAACGAAGGGTGAAGGAAGTACTGGGGCGATTGGAAAAGAACGACCTTTTCGTGAAGCCTGAGAAGTGCGCATTTTCGGTAACAAAGGTGGAATTTCTCGGAATGGTGGTTAGCCCCGATGGATTGGCAATGGATCAGGCAAAGGTAAAGGCCGTAACCGACTGGCCAAGACCAGGCACCCTCCGTCAAACCCGCGCCTTCCTCAGGCTCACTAACTTTTATAGACGATTCGTCAAAGATTACGCTAAGGTAGCAAGACCGCTACACGACCTCACCAAAAAGGACATAGCCTTTGAATGGACGTTGGAGTGCGAAGAAGTGTTCAAACAATTAAAAGAACGGTTCACCACAGCCCCGGTGTTGGCCTTCCCCGACAATGACTGTCGTTACCGTTTGGAAAGCGACGCCAGTAACTCTGCGGTGGGGGCCGTACTCTCAGTACAGAAAGGAGATCGGTGGCATCCCGTAGCCTTCTCATCTCACTCCATGACCCCCGAACAGCAAAATTATCCGATTGCCGATAAAGAGATGCTGAGCGTAATCTCCGCCCTAGAGAATTGGAGACATTACCTAGAGGGAACCACCCACGAGTTTGAGATTTGGAACGATCATCAGAATCTCACCTGGTTCATGACACGACAGGACCTGAACCGGCGCCAGGCTCGCTGGGCTCAATATCTCTCTCGATTTAACTTCAAGTGGTGCCACAAATCCGGGGCGATGATGACGAAAGCGGATGCACTGTCCCGCAGGTCGGATCTGACCACGGAGGGATCAGAAGATAATAAGGGGGTTCTCGTAATCCCGCCGGAACATGTCGTGTCGATAGAAGAAGAACGGGCCGAGACGCTTGAGGTAACCGCCCCGGGTGACAAACTAATGGACAAGATTTCCCATCAGACCACGCGCCTCCCTGAAAGCACCCTCAAGAAGTTGATGGCACAGGGGTATGAGATCGAAGATCGAGTGCTAAAAAGGAATGGTCGGATCTACATGCCACCCAATCTCTGAATACGAATTACCACCCTTCATCATGATAACGCCACCTGTGGCCACCCCGGTATTCACGGCACGCTAGAACTCCTGGCCCGGTTTTATAGCTGGCTGGGGATGAGAAAAGATGTCAAAGAGTATGTAAAAAGGTGTACAAGGTGTGCCCGGGCAAAAGCAACGAATCATCCGCCCCAAGGAGAGGTCCGGCCCTTACCCATTCCCACGACGCCGTGGGAGGACATCTCCGCGGACTTCATCACGGATCTCCCCACCGCCGGATCATATGACGCTATCCTAACCGTCGTCGATCGCTTCTCCAAGGAAGTAGAATTGATACCCTGTCAGAAGATGTGCACGGCGGCAGGGCTGGCCGACCTATATTTAACCCATGTCTGGAAGCATCATGGCCTCCCTCGCTCCATTGTTTCGGATCGCGGTCCACAGTTCGCGGCATCATTAATGACCTCACTGTGTGACCAGCTGGGGATAACAGTGAAGAAATCCACTGTGCACCACCCCCAGACCGATGGACAAACAGAACGAATGAATAGAGAAGTAGGCTCGTACCTTCGCTTGTACTGTACTGAACGACAGGACGACTGGGCACGATGGCTGCCCCTGGCCCAATTCTCCCTGAATGCGAAGCAGTCCTCAGCTTCGAAGTTCTCCCCTTTCCAAGTCACGCGCACCTACCAACCCCGAATGGGTGTTGAACCCAGGGATACCAAGTCGCCCGCCGCCTCGGAGGTAGCACGCGAATACCAGACCATCCTAGAGCAGACACGAGCCCATTTAGAGACGGCCCAGAAGCGGATGATTAACACCGGAAATAAGCATCGGAGCCCGGCCCCGTCCTATCAGCCCAGCGATAAGGTGTGGCTCGCCACAGATAATCTCACCTTACCCTTCCCCTGCCGGAAATTAACCGACCGATGGATCGGTCCATTTCCTGTGATCACCATGAAGGGATCCAATGCCGTTCATCTCCGACTTCCCTCCTACATCCGCATTCACCCGGTTGTCAACGTCTCGCGTACTAAACCCTATACACCCCCGCTCCCATCGCAACCTGACCCGCAGCCCGGCCCGGCAGACATTACCAACAACCGGGATGCCGAATATGAAGTGGATTTCATTGTTGACTCCCGTCCCCGTGGCCGTGGCATCCAGTACCTTGTCCACTGGCGGGGGTACCCCGTTTCGGATCGCACCTGGGAACCGGCCTCCCATCTCACACACTGTCCCGGTGTCCTCCGCGACTTCCATCGTTCCCATCCGGCCGCTCCACGCCCCGTCTCTCGCTCGACCTTTGCTGCTCTGTTCGCTCGCCCTCTCCCCTTTGCTGCCCCGGAGGTTCAGCTTTAGCAGGGGGGTAGTGTTACGTCCCCGCTCGCGACCCCTATTGTACCCCTATTTTTCAACCCCTATCGCGGTCGGTATCGATTCTCGACCACGCTTACTAACAGCATCCACACGCCACACGATGGCAGCGCAAAGCTGTGTTTACCTTAGTAAGCAGGTCTTGCCCCCTGTGCACAGCCCGATGACGTCACGGTCATAACATGTTGCATCATTATCACGCCATCTTGCACCATCAACGCCCGGGCTGCACAAACCAGTGCAGTGACTCCGCATGACTCACCCATGGCCAGTGGCATTATCCCCTCGTTCCCATGTCTACCCTGAAGTCCCCATATGTAGTAGCAAGGTACAATACGTACAAACACTCTGTAACTGTATAAATAGTCCCTCAATTGAGCCCCAGAACCTCATTCGAGTTATTCTGGGTTTTCCCCTTAGTCCTCAGTCGACGCCTGGGCCCCACTAGCTCCTATCTCCTCGCTACCACTGCTGTCACACAGCTCACTACACAGCCCTCGACTAAGGGTTGTTTCAATGGCAGTACAAGGTGGAGGGTGTCTTTTTTTGCTGAGGTCATTGCTGCTCATGCCTGTGCATGTTGTTCTGCTTGATATAACTCCTCTATTTCTTGTTGATGGTTCTGTTGACTGGGGCAGTCATGGAAGTGCATGTTGCTGGTTGTCCAGTCAATCTGGGAATTATGTGCCTTTAGCCAGGGGTAGCCAAGGATGAGATTGTTGCTGCCTATATTGGACACATAGGCATGCAGAAGCTCTGAGTGACCCTCAACATCACAATATACCTTGACTTCTTTTGTTATTTTCCTGGCAGCATTTTCCAACCTGTTAGCATTATAGATAATAATGGTCCTGCATGCTGCCAGTGTGGGGATGTGATGCCTTTAAATGAAGTCAGTATTGATCAGGGTCAGATTGGCACTGCTGTTGATAAAGGCTGTTGCTTCTACAAACCTGTTCTATCATGACAATTTCAGGTGGGTGATTAGTTTGATCTCCTTGCCCTTATGGATTACCCTTGTGTATATTTTATGTTCTTCTGGGATTTGCATGGTGGATTTAGGGGAATCAAGCACAGGTTTAGTATCATGGTCCCTGCTAAGCTCACTAGGAGACTTCCCTAGACCAGTTAACTTAGTAACTAGGGCAGTTAATACAGTTATCAAGCAAAAGAGTTCCACCAAGAAATTATTGGCCTTTGCAACACCCAGATCATTGCTTAGGCCCTGCCTTTTTCCTTGTGCTTCTTTTTGGTGTCAGGAAAATCTTGCCCTTTAGCTGCTATGACTTATGTCTTTTTTTCAGCAAGGACAATCTGTTGCATTACCTTTCAATTCTTGCAATTGAACCAGTGTCCTTTACCATGGAATTTATACATGGGGCATTTTTTCTTTGGCTGTGGGTAGCTTTGAGCCAAATGCCCAGGCTTTTTGCAGTTGAAGTATCTTCCCTGACTTTCCATGATTGTGAAGACTGATTCTTCATCATCATCACAAATTCAACTAGTGTCCATCTGATCATTTGAAACGACCTTGGATGCAAGGCACTAGGAGGTGTATGAGTAGCAAAGTGAAAGTGAAGCTGAGACAACTTGAGCCTGAGCTGTCAAGCCTAGGGCTAGTAGTGGCGAATGCCAGTAAGCGATGGTGAGAGTTGCAGCGTGTCTTCAAGGGAAGCCTTGCTGTCGTGGGTCTTACTGGTCGTACAATATGAGTGGGGAAGGCATATGGCATTTATACAGCAGCCAGTTGATAGCCTCCAAGACCCTAATGATGTAGCGGCATTGTGGGTATAGTACTAGTGGCCACTACCAGTCGTTGGTAGTTGTTATCATGTGCCACTACCCATCAATGATAGACTGGGGTCTTGAGGGATAGTGGCTGGGGTTTATATACTGTTACAGTGTTTGTAGGTATTTGTACACTATTATTACATATGGTCCGTCAAGGGCCAGCTTAGTTACCATATATGGTCTGCGGAGTCTATGGGTCTCTGTGGGTCAAAGGAATGTCTTGGTCCGTGTGAGCGGGGCTATGCTCAGGGCAGTGTGAGGCAGTGTGCGGCTATGCAGGGCTGTTCAGCGTAGGACGTAGGCTGTGGTGCAGGTGAATGGCTATTGGTCATGAGTCTGTATGAGTCATGCTGGTGTCTATGCGCGAGTATCGCTATAGGCTAAGGTTCGAGGGTGATGCGATGATGAGCGATTGCGTGACTGTGGCACGATATGGTGTGATGTGGGACTGTGGAGCAGGACCAGGATGTGCAGAGTGCTGAAGGCAGTGTCAGGGTTAAGGGTTGCAATGTGATGACATACCGTGGGTGAGTCCAGAGGGTGAGAGCCATTGCGTAAGCCTGTCCATGGTGCAAGCCGTGTAGCGGTGAGCATGTGCATGCAAGCGTGTTGCTGGGCGACTGTAAAGGAGTCCAGAATCTATCTCTCAAGAGGCAGCATTGTCTACAAGTGCTGGTGTCTGCCGTTAAGGGGCCATGCCTATCTGAGGCACGAGGGCTGTGCCGAGTGGCTGTGTGAGGGGTCTAGATCGTATCACGTGCGGGGTCATGTGACTGGTGTGAGACTGTGCCGCAAGGCATCACTGATAGATTGTTGTCAGGTGACTGTGGGACTATAGGTCACATGCAGGGAGCCGTAGTAGAGGCGAAGGCGAGTGGCGGCTTATAGGGCGATGAGGGGCGAGGAGCACTATATCGTAGGGCATCGTGGGGTGCTGGAATGGTTAGTGAGGGAGTGTGAGTGATTGAGCTAAGGGCGAAAGAGAGGAAAAAGAGTAACACGGGCCTGTGCATAGCATCGAGTATGGTGTGATCGTAACAGAAGCGAATTGGACAAGTGGACCAATCTTCTAGTAGAGCAGGTGCCTTGTGAGGGAAGACCCAAGAAGAATTGATTGGGGCTCTGATATAATACAGGTGGTCTTATATACTACTACAAACTGGATTCAAACGGAGCTTAAAGTAAGTGAGGGCAGGCAAGAATACTAAGTATGGAAATGTGAGACAGAAACTGGCCTGGTCCGTGCAAGCAGGACGATGCTGTGGGCTAAATGCTACTGGAGTAAGAAAGAGTGGCGAGCGATGGTGCCATTGTGACTGTGGATTGCCTAAGTGCTGTGGCCGGTATCAGTATCCAGGTAATCAGGTCTTTACTCTACTGTGGTCTGGTGCCTGGAATGCTGCGGATACTAAGTTAGCCGGTATGGGAAAGAAACTCAGGCATTCCTGAGTTGTGGCACTGTGGCATGGGTGAAAGAGGCTAAAGAAGGCAAAGTAGAAAAGAATGGAACGTAGTGTAGCCGTGAGCGTAACATCATTGGTCTGACTTCTTTCACAAAAGTCCTGCAGGTGCCCCTTGATGAAGTTAAGAGCTTCCATGGCACACACTATGTCTTATATGGCTTGGAGATAGTTTGCTGGTGTGGCCTTTTGGCCTCCTTTCTTAAAGATCTGGAGGATAATATGCTGCACAGTGTTTTGTTTGAGGAGTTAAATGGCATGGCTATCATCAATGGCAGCTTGCTGGTAAAGGGCCTCCCATCAGACTAGGAAATCATTGATCCTCATGCTTCCTTGTTGGAGCTGTTATAATTACATGACAGCCCAATTAATTTGATTCACTGAGCAGAAGATGCTCTCCACTTCTATCATGAGTTCATTCCAGGTATATCCCTGTCTGCAGTAAAGACAGGTCTGTGCAAATGGTCCAGCTTTCAGCCCTTTAAGCCAGGATAAGATGGCAGTGATGGCTTCATAACTCTTCAGGAGAATCATTGATTGGTTGATATGGAGCCATGCCTTAATCTTGGCCCACCACTTTTCAAACTTGGCAACCAAGCCATCATACTCTTTGGGTCTGTGAACACTTCTATCTTTTGGCTAGCTTTCCCTCCAGTGGCAGCTGCAGAATTGAGGTTCAATATAGTCTGCTCAAGCTAGGCTATGTCCTTGAGTAGTATGGCTATCTTCTTTTGTTCTTCAACACACCCATTGTACAACTGCTGATTCTGCTTGGTCAGGGTGGCAGCAATCTTGTCCTTCCACATGAGGTTCAGGTCAGTGAGCATTTGGAGTATGGACTGTGACATAATGCTGGGCTATATGGTTCTTGGGTATATAGATTCTCTTTCCATCATGGATCACCCAAGTTCTTCTTTGATATTCTTCAATCACAGCAGGGTGCCTTAAAGTTTTATAAAATGTCAATCTAACCTGCACCAGTAGCAGTCTACTGATCAGTCTCTGTGTCATTAGGCACTGCTGATTCTGGTGCAGTTGCATAAGGAGTTGACCTATCATGTCAGTCTGGTTTAAATGAGTCTATTTAATAACTACCACTGCATGTACTATGGTTGTACTTCACTTGTAGAGCACTAAAAAGACATATTAGAATTAAGTTTCTAAACTCAAGATGGAGGATGGCTCTAAAAATGATAGCATAAAATAGAGGCCATTAATGAAATCATTTCAAGCTACTGAGCATGAAAATTGGTGGTCAG
>JBBPTI010000837.1:0-10253 GCA_038093995.1 Tylopilus aff. callainus
ACCACCTGTAGAATGATTGTGGTGTTCAATGCCAATGGGTCAGAAAATGCTACAGGGAAAATCACAGAAGAAGTAGAGGTGTACTGTGACATTAACAGACATAAGGAACAGCTCCAGGCCTATATGTCAAACATTGGGAATAATGACCTGATCCTCAGGTATCCCTGGCTTAAGGCACACAATCTGCAAATTAACTGGAAAACCAACAGTATTACCTTTGTTGAATGTCCTGAAACCTGCAACTACAACCAGACTATATGGGGTGGACACCACCAGGAGATACTGGAGGTGCAACAAGCTGAAATAAGGAGTCAAGAGAAGGCCAAGAGGAATAGCAGAGTGGAGAAGGCCTTACAGTTGGTGCTGCCACAGTACCATCAGTTCACCAAAGTGTTCTTGCAAAAGGAGTCTGAACAAATGCCCCTTTGGAAGCCATGGGATCATGCCATCAAGCTAAAAGACAGCTTTGTACTGAAAAGGGGGCAAATCATTCCATTGAGTCCAAAAGAGCAGGAAGAAATAGAAGCATTTGTGGACAATTAATTGTAAAAGGGTTACATCTGACCATCCAAGTCTGAACAAATGTCACTGGTGTTCTTTGTACCAAAGAAAGATGGATGAAAGCAGATGGTGCAGGATTACTGATATCTCAATGAACATATGGTCAGAAACAACTATCTGCTTCTGCTAATCTCCTAGCTCATCAACAAGCTAAAAACAGCAAAGTTCTTTATGAAGATGAATCTCTAATGGGGTTACAACAACATGCAAATCAAAGAAGGAGACAAGTGGAAGGCCATGTTTGTGTGCCATAGAGGGGTCTATGAACCAACAGTGATGTTCTTTGGTCTTTGTAACTCACCCACTATATTCCAAATGATGATGAACAACCTATTTAAAGACATGCCTGATGTAATCATGTACATTGATGATCTACTTATCTTCTCCCCCACTGCTGATCCTCAGGTGCATGAACAAACAGTAACTAGGATTCTTGAACACTGTCATATCCTGCATTCCGCTAAGTCTACCTCTGTCACTTCTGGTTTCACGTCCATTAATCTCCAGACTTATTTCTCTATTTGTACTACGTTGTATATCCGGATCTTGACTCATCTCTGTTTACGATTCATTGTTATTAAACTTTCGCTTAGTACTTAGAGTTTAGCCTGTGCTTTGCACAGCCCTGGCACTTGCACCTCCAGTGCACTGCTCTGGACTTTGGCTCATTTCTACCTTCATCTTACTCATCTTTGTTCTCCATATATAAACTCGTAGATACTTTGTTGTGACCCTCAGTTTGAATATTGTTACGATCACGACGTACTCGATGCTACGCACAGGCCCGCATTACACTTTTTCCTCTCTTTAGCCCTTAGCTCAGTTGCTCGTACTCCCTCGCCATCATTCCAGCACCCCTACGATGCCCTACGATTAAGTGCCCCCCACCATACGTCGCCACTCGCCTTCGCTTCCACTACGGCTCCCTGCACGTGACCTACAATCCCACGGTCACCAGACCACACCTAATCTATCAGCGATGCCTTGCGGCACCGTCTCGCACCAGTCACATGACCCCGCACGTGATACGATCTAGACCCCTTTTGCATAGCCACTCGGCACAAGCCTCGTGCCTCGGATAGGCGCAGCCCCGTTGATGGCAGACACCAGCACTCGCAGACAATGAAACCCCCTTGAGACGCATAGAGACAGACCTGGGACTCTTTTACAGTCGCCTGGCATACACGCACACGGCACATGCACGAACCGCTACCCGCTATACGGTTTGTACCCCACGGATAGGCTCACGCATTGGCTCTCACCCTACGGACTCGCTCAACGGACCCATAGCCCTGACACCACCTTCAGCACTCCATACATCCCGGTCCCGCTCCACAGTCCTGTATCACGCCATATCGCACCATAGTCATGCAATCGCTCGCCATCGCACCGCCCTCGCACCTCGGCCAATAGCAATACACGCGCATAGACACCGGCATGACTCAGACGGGCTCATGACCAATGACCATTCGCCCTCATCACAGCCTACGCCTTACGCCGTACAGCCCCGCATAGCCGCGCACAGCCCCGCACTGCCTAAGAGCATAGCCCCATCTGCACGGACCAAGACCCTCTTTGACCTATAGAGACCCACAGACTCTGCAGACCATGTACGGTAACAAAGCTGGCCCTTGACGGACCATATGTAGTAATAGTGTACAAATACCTACAAACATTGTAACAGTATATAAACCCTAGCTACTATCCTCCTAGACCCCAGCTTATCATTGATGGGTAGCGGCCTGGGAAACCACTACACCAATGCTGGAAAGCTCCGCTAGTACCATTGCAGCACGGACTAGTGTATCGACCTCGCTGTTCACAACCCCTACCATGGGGCAAGCCAAGACTAGCCTATAGGAGTACCATCGGATATGGTCACTATCAGAGCAGAGATGGATATGGGAACATCATAGACATGTAGAATGCTGCTTGATCGATCATTATGGACCAACTATCATAGTTTATGACATGGCACTCTAGCCACAGCATTCGTTACATGTAATACTACCTTGATGGGTAGTGGCTACTACAGCTACTAGACCTAGACCCACAATGCCGCTGCTCCACTAGGGTCTTGGAGGCTATCGGCTAGGCTGCTGTACAAATGCCTATTGCCTTCCCTGCTTGTATTAGTTCGACCAGTAAGACCCTCGACCACAGCAAGGCTCCCCTTGAAGACACGTTGTAACTCTCACCATCGCCATCAGCATTCGCCACTACTAGCCCTAGGCTTGACAGCTCCGGCTCGAGTTGTTTCAAATATTGAATCAGTTCTCTCCTCTCGAGTCTGATAGCTCAACCTCCCTTCTCCCTCTCTCGCCAACAAGGCTAGGAGCTCAGCAAGGATGTGACACATAAGTCTTGCATCGAAGCCTCACACCTCCGGCCTCTGCTCCGACATCCACTGTACCATCGGTACACCTCTGTATGCTTTCACGCAACCTCCGACCCTCTAACCATCTCCACTGCTTGGACTTGAGCCGGAGAATCACGAACTTAACAGTATATTCGAACTCCCACTTGTCGAGTTCCAGAACACCCATCATGACTACCTGCACTATTCATGCCTCTCGCACTTCCTTCCTCCAGACTGCCTTTGGCAGCTCCCGTACTATCCCTGGCGAGTTCATCAGCCTCACCGAACATGCTATTGCCCCATCTATCTCGACTCACCGCCAACGCCCGCTTACCCTGCTCACTCCACTCCCCTCCCATTTCCAGGAACTACCGGAGGACAAAGAAGACCTCTTCAACCAACACCCACGCAATCCGGTTCCAGGGCACGGAGCAGGAGGCAGAGGTGACAGCAGTGATGATGGAGATGACCTGGACTCGTCCTCCGACTCATCCGATGAAGTTGAACGGGACACTTTTGATGATGAAGACGAGGCCCCCAATAACATTCCACTAGCCTACGAACCATTCTCCGAACTTGCCGATGCAATCCGCAACATGACCCAACATGCCCTCTGTCATGGAAAACACTCCTCTGATGCCAAAATGAAGGTCTGCAAACTGGACACTTTCAACGGGTCAGATCTGAAGAAGCTCCGCCCCTTCGTTGTTCAATGCGAGATCAACTTCCAGGCCAACCCTAAGGCCTTCAGAAAGGACTGCAAGAAGGTTACTTTCGCACAGTCTTACCTGAAGGGGATGGCACTGGATTACTTCGAGCTGGACCTGCTCGGAGTTGACACCCCCAAAAATCGTCTGTTCTGGATAGACAATTGGCCATTGTTCTTGTTTAAGTTACAGACGAACTTCGGCCCCCATGACCCTGTCGCTGAAGCGGAAACTCAGCTAGAAAACCTACGAATGTGTGATAGCCAGCATATCATGAAGTATATAGTAGAGTGGAACCACCTAGCCATCCAAGTCCGTGAATGGAGACCCGGTGCTCTTCACTGGAGCTTCTATAACGGACTTCTGGATCGAATCAAGGACAAAATCACATGTCAGGGCAAGCCTGGCACAATTAGTTCTCTGCGTGCTTTGGCACAGCAGATTGACCAAAGGTACTGGGAGCGTAAGGAAGAAATCGCTTGGTCAACCAAGGCCTCTGGGTCAAATCACCCCCCTTCATCTGCCCAGTCATTCGGTTCCTCCACACCCACCACATCTGCATCCCTGACATCCGCACCCACCTCCGGTGGCAAATCTGCCAAAGATACTGAATCCAAGGGCAAGACCACCACCACCACTCCCGCCCTGAAACCCAACATTTCGTCGAAGTTAGGCAAGGATGGTAAGCTCACCCCTGCTGAACATAAACACCACTTTGACAACAAGTTGTGCATGTTCTGCGGCCATGAAGGTCACATGGCCAAAGACTGCCTGAAATCCTCATCAAAGGCTTCCAAGGCCCATGTGGTTCAGACCGCAGCTCCGGGGACTCAACCAAAAGTCTCCTTGAAGGCAAAAAATTAGACTGTGACCTCTGTAGCTTTGCATAGGCTGGAGGTTGTGTTGAACCCAACTGTGCATCAAAGGAGATCCATCTCAACACATCCGCTCTCTCTGATCCTAAATCACTCATGCCCACCGTCTCTTTAGTAACCTACGACATCCCTTTTTTTCTGGTGCTAGTAGACTCCAGATCTTCTGATTGTTTTATAGATATGACTTTTGTTAATAATCATGGACTTCAACCCTACCCTGTACCCCCGCTCCAGCTCCAACTCTTCGATGGAACTATGAACTCCACCATAACTCAAGCTCTCGACCTCTCCGTTCGCTTCGAAACCGGTGATATCACTCTGATGACATTATATGTCACCCCACTGGATGAATCTTGTTCCATTGTCCTAGGACACAACTGGCTCACCTGCTACAATCCGTTGATTGATTGGGTTTCGAGCAGTATATTGTTCCACTCATCTGAGCAAACCAGTCCAGCACCTCCGAGCTCACCTCTGCAGCCTCTGACTCTATCGCCGGCTGATTCACCCTCATCCAATACACCGTGTTTCCCCAGTCATACAGTTCCGCCTATCGCGTTCATCAGTGCACCTGCCTTTGCACTGGCATGCCACCTAGAAGGTTCTGTTGAATTTAGCCTCCAAATCCGCCCCAAGGAGAGTAACCTCCATTCCTTCATGACCTCCGCAGAACCAGTCGATCTTTCCAGCACACCTCTGGAATACCATGACTTCGCCAATGTGTTCAGTAAGAGCAAGGCTTCCGTGCTAGCTCCCCATCGCGAATACAACCTAAAGATTGACTTGGAAGAAGGCACCTTGCCCCCCTTAGGAACACTCTACTCCCTTTCTCCCACAGAGCTTGAGGCCCTTCGGACATTCCTCAACGAACACCTGAAGGCCAGCTTCATCTGGCCATCCTCCTCTGCTCATGCCGCCCCGGTCCTCTTCGTCTGCAAAAAGGACAGTTCACTCCGCCTCTGTGTCGACTTCTGAGGACTTAATAAGATTACAAAGAAAGACCAATACCCTCTCCCACGCATATCTGACCTCCTAGATGCTCCAAGCAAAGCCAAGATATATACAAAGATCGACCTCTGGCATGCGTACCATCTGGTCTGAATCGCTGAAGGCGATGAATGGAAGACATCCTTCTGGACACGCTATGGCTCATACGAGTGGCTAGTTATGCCCTTCAGTCTCACAAATGCCCCTGCTGCTTTCCAGCAGTTCATGAACACTATCTTCACAGATCTCCTTGATGTCTGTGTCATTGTCTACTTGGATGACATTCTAATCTACTCTGCAGACATGGTCTCCCACAAGGAACACATCCGTGAAGTCCTCCGTCACCTCCATAAACATGGACTTTACGCCAAGCCTGAGAAGTGTGAGTTCCACACTGACTCAACTGAATACCTAGGTTACTGCCTTTCCCCTGCCGGACTGACTATGTCTGAGGAAAAGGTTAAGGCAATCCAAGATTGGCCAGAACCTTGTAAAGTAAAGGATATTCAGTCCTTCTTGGGCTTTGCAAACTTTTACCGGCATTTCATCCATGACTACTTCACAATCATGACCCCCCTAATCCACCTCACCCGCAAGGGTGCCCCTTGGAACTTCTCCGACGACTATCGATCTGCCTTCCGCAGATTAAAAGACACCTTCACCTCCGCCCCTATCCTCACTCATTGGATACCAGACGCTCCAATGATTATAGAAACCGATGCCTCTGACTATACCATCGCTGGGATTCTTTCCATCCGATGCCCAGATAAGGAAATCTGGCCAGTCACTTTCTACTCTCAGACGTTGTCTGCTCTGGAACTCAATTACGATACCCATGATAAGGAATTACTCACCATACATGAGTCTTTCAAGATCTGGCGACATTACCTAGAAGGCTCTGCATCTCCGGTCAACATCGTCACCGATCATAAAAACTTGGAATACTTCACGACGACCAAGCTCCTGACCCACTGTCAAGCCCAATGGTTGGAGTTCCTCTCTGGATTTAATATGATCGTCCAGTTCCGCCCTGGTCACCTTGGTGCTAAGCCCGATGCCCTCACTAGATGATGGGACATCTACCCCAAAGAGGGGGATAAGGACTACACTTGCATCAACCTGCACAACTTCTGACCAGTATTCACCAAAGAGCAGCTCGCTGCGTTCCTACGAGCCACCTACTTCATATCACCGGTCCTCCAAGCCAGAATACTCATCGATGTAGAAAGGCTACATAACAACATCCTCTCTGCCCTTCCCTCCAACTCTATGGCTTCCATACACATGTCTGGTCCCAAACCCACCAACACAAGATGGTCAGTCGACGCTGAAGGCTTTTTATGCCTTGATGGTCGCATCTACGTACCCGATGCCGACGATCTCCGCCTCCATGTCCTCCAGTACAAATATGATCATCCGTTATCCGGACATTACGGTCAAAACCAGACATTGGAACTCATCCGCCGCGAGTACACCTGGCCAGGCATCAGGACATTCGTAAAAGAGTAGGTCTCCTCCTGTACTGCCTGTGCTTGCACAAAGGTTCCCAGACACAAGCCATATGGGCTACTAAAACAACTCCCCATCCCAAAACGTCCGTGGAATTCCATATCAATGAACTTTATCGAACAACTTCCGTCTTCCTCTGGTTTCACCGTGATCCTAGTTGTCATCGACCGCCTCTCAAAACAATGTATTTTCATTCCGACGACAGACACAGTTACATCTCCAGAACTGGCCAAGTTGTTCCTAATGCATGTCTTCTCCAAGCACGGTGTTCCCTCCCACATCACATCCGATCAAGGTTCCAAATTCATCTTGCACTTCTTCCGGTCCCTTGAAAAAGTCCTCGACATTCGGCTGCATTTCACCTCTGGATATCATCCAGAAGGTGACGGTCAGACGGAGCGCATGAACCAGACCCTGGAACAGTACTTACGCATTTATTGCAATTACCAACAGGACAACTGGTCTGAACTCCTGCCCTTAGCAGAGTTCACATACAACAATGCTCCCAATGCTACCACCAGTGTGTCGCCCTTCTTCACTAACAAGGGCTATCATCCGAGCATCTCCGTACATCCAGAACGAGACCTCACTTCCGCTCATGCATGCAAGTACTCAGTCGACCTTGATTCGCTACACCAATTCCTATGTGAGGAAATGGCCCATGCCCAAGAGCGATACCAAGGACCTGCCAACACCAAGCAATCTCTGGCTCTGGACTTCAAGCCCGGAGATCAGGTCTTCATGAAGGCTAAGTATTTCAGGTCAACCAGGCCATCTAAGAAGTTATCAGAAAAGAACTTAGGGCCGTATGAAATCATTGCTCAGGCAGGTACCCATTCCTTCACCCTCCGCTTACCTGAGACTATGAAGTCCATACATCCGGTCTTCCATGTCTCCCAGCTGGTACCTTGTGTTCCCAACAATATCCCTAATCGCTCACAACCTCCATCACCTCCGGTTGAGGTAGATGGAGAACCAGAGTACGAGATCGCTGAAATCCTCGACTCAAAAATAGATCACTGACAAAGGAACTGCAAACTGCTGTACCTAGTACAGTGGTTAGGTTACAAAGGTATGGACGAAGAAACATCTTGGTTGTTGGCCATGGAACTCAGTTACGCTTCGGAACTAGTATTGGATTACCACCTCCGGTACCCGAACAAGCCTGGCCCTCAGACTTTGGTCTAGACAACCAACTCAAAGTTACATTGCGGTATTCTATTATACAAGGAGGGCTGGTGAGAAGGCTATCTACTCCTCCATATATTTTGACTCCTCCATGCTCTCCTCCGCGTCATCCGACACTCCCGCGCTATCCTCCACAAACCCCTCTGGGACCACCAGCTCCCTCCATGCATCCCTCTCCAACCCCTCTAACTCTTCCTCCAAGTTGGACTCATCATCCATGATCTCCTCCGATGCCCACCCTCCATATACTTCCTCCACCTTCAGCTGGACGAGCTGGTCCAGATACCAGTTTTGCTGATCCAGATGCCATCCAACCCAGTAGAACTCGTCCCACATCTCCCTCATCACCCTCATGATCTCCTGACTGACTGTCACCAAGACGTCCTCCCCTGCATCCTCCGACCACTGCTTCTTCCACAGCACCGCAACCTCCTCCACCTCACTGTTGTCTGCCACCGGCCACTTCCTCCACTTCACTGGCTTCTTGTCCCCTGGTCGTGTGCACCACGCCTTTCGGTCGTAGCACTCCTGATATGTGGTGGTTGTCTTCAAGCCTTCTCAAAGCACGCACTCCAGTCCCTTCTTCACGCACCAGTGACAGTCAGGCAGTGCCTGCTGCTTACCCTTTGCCTTTGCCATGCTCTGCTCCACATGTACCTTAGCGGCCTACATCTGTCAGTTCTGATCAATGCGTTTTAAGGAGGTACTCACCCGTTTCTTGGCCGCCTCCTTTTCCTCCTTGTGACGTGCCTCCTCCTCCACAATCCTCCAGTGCTCTTCTGCCGTGGCCTTCTCCTGTGCCTCCTCCTCCACCTTGCGCTGCACCTCCTCCTTCTTCGCCAGACGATGGCACTTGCGCTCCACCATCTTCGCCACCAATCATTCGTCGTCATTGCTGTCGCTCTCCTCAAGCTCCTCGTCGCGCCAGTTGCAGATATCAGCAATGTCGTTTGCGGACATGGTAGGTATAGTGGTCTAGGAACAGGACATCCTTCACAACAGTCCTTATACCCTGGGAATGGACGATCAACAAACTTTCGAACCCCAACTTTCAAACTCCCTATTGTCCATGCTTATGGCCTTCAGGGGTTCAGGCCTAAGAGGGGAATACTGTCATATTCCACATTCCGCTAAGTCTACCTCCATCACTTCCGGTTTCACGTCCGTCAATCTCCAGACTTATTTCTCTATTTGTACTACGTTGTATATCCGGATCTTGACTCATCTCTGTTTACGATTCATTGTTATTAAACTTTCGCTTAGTACTTAGAGTTTAGCCTGTGCTTCGCACAGCCCCAGCACTTGCACCTCCGGTGCACTGCTCCGGACTTTGGCTCATTCCTACCTCCGTCTTACTCATCTTTGTTCTCCATATATAAACTCGTAAATACTTTGTTGTGACCCTCAGTTTGAATATTGAATCAGTTCTCTCCTCTTGAGTCTGACAGCTCAACCTCTCTTCTCCCTCTCTCGCCAACAAGGCTAGGAGCTCAGCAAGGACACAACACATAAGTCTTGCATCAAAGCCTCACACCTCCAACCTCTGCTCCGACATCCACTGTACCATCGGTACACCTCTGTATGCTCTCATGCAACCTCCGACCCTCTGACCATCTCCGCTGCTTGGACTTGAGCTGGAGAATCATGAACTTAACAAACACCTTAAAAGCAATGATCTATTTATCAAACCCAAAAAATGCAAATTCTTCATAACAGAGGTAGAGTTCTTGGGAATGATTGTTAGCTAAGAGGGGGTTGCAATGGACCCCAAGAAGATAAAAGTGGTATTGGAGTGGCCTATGCCCACAACCCTCCAACAGACTTGTGCCTTCCTGGAAATGGCTAATTTCTACTGACAGTTCATTCAGGATTATGCCAAGATTGCTTGGCCCCTTCAAAACCTCACAAAAAAGAATGTTGCTTTTGAATGGGGAGTGGAGTGCCAAGAGCATTTGATGAATTAAAGAAGTAATTTACCACAGCTCCCATCCTTACTTATCTGAACAATGATTGTGTCTATCACCTGGAAAGTGATGCCAGCAATTACACAATTGGGGTAATCCTCTC
>JBBPTI010000838.1:0-10252 GCA_038093995.1 Tylopilus aff. callainus
GTGTACAAATAGATACAAACCCTGTAACAGTATATAAACCCCAGCCGCTATCCCTCAAGACCCCAGCTTATCATTGATGGGTAGTGGCTACTACAGCTACTAGACCTAGACCCACAATGCCGCTGTATCACTAAGGTCTTGAAGGCTATCGACTAGGTTGCTGTATAAATGCCTATTGCCTTCCCCGTTCATATTGTACGACCTTAAGACCGATAAGCAGCAAGGCTCCCCTTGAAGATACGTTGCAACTCTCACCATCGCTTACCGGCATTCGCCACTACTAGCCCTAGGCTTGACAGCTCAGGCTCGAGTTGTTTCAAGAAGATGAAGAGTTCACAACCAGAGAACCTCTAGTAAGGATAGCAGAAATAGCCAAAGCCATCCGAAAGAGAAACAATTCCAAGAAAGAGTTGGGTTTTCAAGCAAAAGAAGTCCAGGAGAAGGGAAAAGACAGGGCCTGAAGAACGTGTCAGGTGTTCAACAGGCCAGTAATGTTCCAAAGCATGCTCCTATCACTCATGTTATTCTCTCTAAGAACCAAGAATGGTGTATTTCCCTTAGATTGCCCAGTCTAGAGGAGTCTGCTCTGCAGCTCTGCAGCAACTGTGAATCAAATGCCATGCTTAATTTCTCTAGCAAGTACACCCCCCCTCATACACACAAAGAAACCCCAACAGGCCCGCCTCAAATACGCATCCTAGGGTAACAGAAAAGAAAGGAAATCCTCATGCAGGTACAAATAAAGACCCAGACTGGCAACTTCATACCAATGTCTGCCCTACTCGATAGTGGTGCCCAGTCCTTGTTCATCCATAGGGATTATGTCTGCCAGAACTGCATTCCAACCAAGAAACTTCCACAACCCATATTTGTCTACAATACTGATGGAACCCCAAACAAAGCCAGGCCCATAATCCATGTGGCTATGGTTCTTCTGGAATACCAGGGTCATGTAGAAAAGACCTGCATTGAAGTAACAGATCTAGGAAGTAAGGATCTCATTCTAGGATATACTTGGCTGAAAGAGCACAACCCCCATGTCAATTGGAAGACCAGGTCAGTCACCCTCCCAGATTGCCTGGAGCTATGCAACTACTCTGGAGTTTCATGGGTAATCCACTGAGCTGAAGAGCAGGAGGTCTGAGTCACTGAGGAGCAAAGGGGCATCAGACAAAAGCAAGAAGGAAAAGCTCCTCGAGAGTTAGTACCCCCAGTGTACCACTGCTACCTCAAAACCTTCAAGCAGAAAGAGTCCAAATGGATGCCTATACAAAAACCATGGGACCACACTATTAAGCTAAAAGACACTTTCGCCCCCCACAAGGGCTGCAATATTCCCCTTAGCCCCCAAGAGCAGAAAAAGGTAGATGACTTTGTCAATGAACAACTGGTGAAAGGATATATTCACCCCTCAAAGTCCAAGCAAACTTTACTGGTCTTTTTTGTGCCAAAGAAGGATGGTCGGAAGCACATGGTACAAGACTACCGATACCTCAATGAACATACAGTGCACAACAACTATCCACTTTCTCTGATCACCCAGCTTGTAGATAAACTCCACACTGCCCACCTCTTCACCAAAATGGATCTCCAATGGGGGTATAACAATGTCTGAATCAAAGAAGGAGACAAATGGAAGGCCACCTTCACTTGCCACTGTGGGGCCTTTGAGCCCCTAGTCATGTTCTTCAGTCTATGCAACTTCCTGGCCACCTTCCAGACCATGATGAATGAGATTTTCACCAATATGGCCAAAAACATCATGGTCTACATTGATGACCTCCTCATATTTACCCTCACAGACGATTGCAAGGCCCACAAGACAGTGGTACTAGAAGTTCTCAAGTGGTTAGAGGAAAATGACCTCTTTGTCAAGCTGGAGAAATGCACATTTGGAGTACAAGAGCTGGAGTTCCTCAGAATGATCATAGGAGTAAACAGAGTAAGCATGGACCTGAGCAAGGTTGCCACCATAAAAAAATGGCCAGTCCCAGTAAATGTATGAGGAGTTCAGGCCTTCCTAGGAATGGCCAACTTCTACTGGTGCTTCATACAAGACTTCACCCATATTGCCCGACCTCTCCATGACCTGACCAAGAAGGATGAACCCTTCTGTTGGACCAATAAACAGCAAGAGGCCTTTGACCAGCTGAAGGAAGCCTTCACCATGGCCCCTGTACTAGCCTACCCTGATCACAACAAGAAGTATTGGCTCGAGTGCGACACCTCCTCCTATGCAACTGGAGGGGTGCTCATGGTAGAAGAGGAAGAGAAATGGCACCCTGTGGCCTACGCATCCCACACCATGATGCCAGAAGAGCACAACTACCCCATAGCTGACAAGGAGATGTTAAGTGTAATCCAGGGTTTAGAGGACTGGTGACACTACTTGGAAGGGGCCAGACAGCAATTCGAGGTGTGGAATGACCACCAAAACCTCACTTGGTTTATGACACAGCAGAACCTCAACTGGAGGCAAGCCCAATGGGCCCAGTATCTATCCCACTTCAACTTCAAGTGGTGCCACAAGCCTGGATCAACCATGGGTAAGGCTGATGCACTGTCATGTCGAGAGGACTTGGCAGTAGGAGATGCAGAAGACAACCACAATGTGGTGGTAATACCCCCTGAACAGATACAGGTCCGACGGACTAAGGAACCTGCGCTGAAGAAAGACGGATCAGAGGGTATGACAGAGGAAACTACCATTTTGCATCATTCTGGGGATTGGCTAACTGATTAGATATCCCATGAAATGATCAAGCTCCCCTTTTCAGTTCAGAAATGACTGGAAGGCCAGGGGTATCATATTGAGGATGGGTGTCGCACGAAAGATGGACAGGTCTACATTTCCCTGGCCTGCAGACCTGAGGTACTCTGCTTACACCACAATGCTCTGGTGGTGGGTCACCCAGGTATCACCCGAACCATGGAACTTCTGCACTGACACTATGACTGGGCCTTGCTCCCTGCTAACATCTCAGACTATGTAAAGAGATGTTCCCGATGCACCCAAACCAAACCCTTTAACAAACCACCTCCCGGGCTGCTCCATCCACTGTCAATACCTTTGGGCCCATGGCAAGATATCTCCATCAACTTCATCACTGGTCTTCCGCTATCCAATTCCTACACCACCATCCTCACTGTCATAGACTGCTTCTCCAAGGCAGTGGAGCTTGTTTCCTGTGATTCCACCTGTATATCCTTGGACCTGGCCAACATCTATCTACACCATGTCTGGAAGCACCATGGACTTCCCAAATCCATTGTTTTTGATCATGGGCTCCAGTTCACATCATGCCTCATGACCAATATCTGCCAGCAGTTGCAGATTACCCAGCGCCTCTCCACTGCATACCACCTGCAGACTGATGGACAGACTGAGCATATGAACAGGGAGGTTGGCCAGTACCTCTGTACCTACTGCACTGATCACCTTGACTCCTGGAGTGACTGGCTCCCACTCACCCAGTTCACAATCAACTCTTGGGTCTCCTCTGCCTCTGGTAAAACTCCCTTCCAGCTCACTCACACCTACTCGCCAACCCTCAGAATCAAACCCACTGTCACCCACTCTCCCACAGCCAACAACTTGGCCAACCAGTATGCCGACCACTTGGTGGAAGCACATAATCAGCTCCACACCTTGCAAGATACAATGAAGCAAGCAACTGTGGGTAAGCATTCTCTGGCCCCCTCCTACTCAGTTGGAGACAAGGTTTGGCTCTCTACTGAGCACCTTTCTATTCCTGGGTCCCCAAAGCTTATCAATTACTGGATCAGGCTGTTCCCCATCATTGGACTCATCAGCCCCAATGCTGTCCACCTCAGACTCCCCTCATCCTACCACATACACCCAGTCCTCAACATCTCTCAGGTAAAACCTTTCATCGCCCTGCTTCCTGGTCAGCACCCCCCTCTCCCCAATCCCTCTTCTCTGGCTGCTGACCCTGCTCTCCCTGAGTACAAAGTTGAGTACATCATCAACTCACACATGTCCAGCTGCAGACTCCAGTACCTCATACACTGGAAGGGGTATGATATCTCCGAATGGACTTGGGAGCCTTGCTCCAACCTTGCTAACTCCCCTGATGCCCTCGCTGCCTTTCACCATGCCCATCCCTCTGCCCCTTGGCCTGTCTCCAGCTCCACCATTCATGCCATTTTTTCCTCTGCCCATCTGGAATCTGGACCTTGAGGAGGGGGACGTGTTACGCTCACAGCTACACTACATTCCATTCTTTCCTACATTCCCTTCCTTAGGCAGTTGTACTCATGCCACCTTGCCATGCCTTGGCTACACCCAGGACCTATTTGCACGCTGGCTATCAGGTATCTGCAGCATTCCAGGCACTGGACCACAGTAGAGTAAAAACCCATTTACCTGGATACTCACGCCACTGCAGCGATTAACCATCCACAGCCTGGATGGCACCATATCACACCACCTGCAGTATATGGCTGGGCAGCCAATAGCACAAGGAGCACATATCATACAATTCTGTCTTTATCTTTTTGGACTAATAGCACAACATGCGCCATTGTGCCTTAGCATGCCACACTTTCATATTTAGTATTCCTGCCTGCCCTTACTTACTTTAGGCTCTGCCCAAATCCTTTCTGTAGTAGTATATAAGACCGCCTATATTATATTGGAGCTCCAATCAATTCTTCTTGGGTCTTCCCTCACAAGGCACCCATGTACTAGGAGATTGATCCACCTTTCCATTTCACTTCACTTTCACTACATGCCTCCTAGTGCCCAGCACCCAAGGTCGTTTCACTAGCCATGGTACTTGGGTACCATTTGTGCCATAGTCCACTAATGAAAGATTGAGGGCTTAAGGATTGCTTGAGGGATTTTATATACTGTACAGGGTGTGTACTACTGTTTGTCCATTATGCTATATATGGTATCATAAGGGCTGACTTTGTTGCCTTATATGATTTGTGGATCTCTGGAGAGTAATTTCTTGATGGTCCATGTGAACAAGGCTATGCCTGGGGCTGTGGTGAGGGCAAATGACTATTGGTGCATAAGTCCATATGAGTCATGCCATGGGAAAGTGCAAGTATCACTATGGGTTCTTAGAGCCAGGGCTGTGCAATGGTGAGTGATTGCATGCTAGTGGCATGAGATGGCATGACTATGACATTATCAGGAGCTATAGGCAGTGAAGCAGCATGCTGTTGGTGGAGCAGGAAGGTCCAGGGTTCCAAAGGTGATGCTAAGGATTACAAAGCTCCATTAGTACTGTCTACATACCAATGCTGATGCCAGGTGATCATGGGTCTAGGGTTAAGCTAAGGGGGCAGTGCATTGGTTATGCACTTAGGTATTGTTAGGGGCCACTGTGGACTGGGCAGAGAAGGTGCTTGCTGCACTGTGTTGTGTTTCACCAGGCTATAGAGCCACCAGAGGTCAGGAGCTGGAAAGTGATTAGTGGCTAGGCCAGGTCTCATGAAGGAGTGTGCAGATGGATGGGGCTGGCCTAGATCACATGACTGAGAGGATAACAGTGGTTCCATATTGGTAGTGGCAGCTGGTGAGAACATTGGGCTGAGGTGGGGTGTGGATACAAATAAGCAGGCCTAGGAAGACAACAGCATAGATGCAAGCTGGACAGGTGAGGTGATGAGTGTGGGTGGGTTATGATAGTGTGGCTCCACACAAACCATTCCATGATTCTGCCCAAGAGTTATGAGGCAGTTACTACCATCCTCTCCCACCTCAAAGGACCCAAGGCTGGCCCTTTTGTCCAGACCTGTCTTTGCTATGGACAAGTGTATACATGGGACAAGTTGGTAACAGAAGTAGAAAGTGTTTTCCACTTTATTAACCAACAAGACTGGGCTGTTAGCCAATTAGAACAGCTCCATCAAGGAATCATGTGCACTGACAACTTTCTTGTCTGATGGAAGGCCCTTTACCAGCAATCTGAGATTGATGACAGCCACACTATCCACCTCCTAGAATGAAACATGGCCCATCACATCATCCTTCAGATCTTCAAAGAAAGGAGCCACAAAACCACTCCCACCACCTACCTTCAAGCTATATAAGATGTCAGCTGTGCCATGGAGGTGCTAAACTTCATCCATGGTGCCCCAACCAGCTTTAGGCAACATGGCCAACCAGATGATTGAATAGACACTAGCCACATCTTTGACAATAAAGAAGACATGTTTGCTATTAGGAGCTCTCCAGGCAAATGCCATAACTGTGGAGGGATGGAGCACTTCCTCAACAAATGTAAGAAGCTGAAGAAGCAGTGTCCTGATTGTAAGTTCCATGGCAGTGGCCATAAGGCTGGTTGCCAAAGGAGGATTGCATGAAAGGTAACACTTGCAGAGAATGAACCACTAATTGACCTTGAACAAGAAGGATCAGGTTTTCCCAATGCTGGAAAGGAGCAAAAGGGAAAAGGCAGGGCTTGAAGAATGAACTGGGTGTCCAACAAGCCAAAACTCATTTCTTGATGGAAATTTTGTGATTGATCACTGTACTCACTTTCCTAGTATCTATTGTAGCTGGTCTAGGGGGGTTGGCAGCACAGCCCAGCAGTGACCATGACACTAAAGCTGTGCTTGATTCCCCTTCTGTCAAACAAATCCCAGAAGAAAACAGAATGTACACCTAAGCCATCCACAAAGGCAAGAAGCTAAAGCTAACTGTAAAGCTGAAACACTCCAAACAAGAATTGAAACAACCTCAGGCATGAAGTACCTTTGGCTGTGTAGCGGAAGGTGTACAAAAGTGTATGGAAAGGTAGATTGTGAGTCAAACTTCTTATAACTGGGTGCCTTGTAAGGGAAGACCCAAGAAGAATTGATTGGAGTTCCGATAGTTACATGGGGGGTTTATATACTACTAGCTACCTAAGTTGGAACTCCATCTAAATATCATTAGGGCCAGCCAGGTTACTAAGTATAGGAGTGCAAGACAAAAACTGGCCTAGTCCATATGAGTGGGGCTGTGATGAGGGGTATCAGCTATTGGTGTGGGACAGGGTGATGAGCAATGGTGCAATAGTGGGAGTTCTGCGATTGGAGGAAAAAGGAAATAAGGGAATCGTATGATATATGGGGGTAACACCATTGGCATGGGATCTGAGTATGCAGGTTGAAACAACCCTTAGGCGGGGCTGTGAGTGAGCTGGTGTGAACAGCGAATGGAGAAGTGACTAGAGCTAGCGGGTGCCCAGGTGTCGACTGAGGACTAAGGGGAAAACCCAAGATAACTCGAATGAGGATCTTGGGGCTACATTGCCAGCCTTATATACAGTTACAGGTGTGTGTACATGTTTGGTATGTTATTACTGTGTATGGGTAGTTTAGGGTAGATGTGGGAGTGCGGGGCTTATGCTACTGGCCAAGGGTGAGTCATGGGGAGTAACTGCACTGCTTTGCACAGCCTGGGTGCCAATGATGCAAGATTGCATCCTCATGGTGTGATATGGTGTGATGATGATGTTATGGGGCTGTGTGAAGGGTCTGGATCTGCTTACTAAGGTAGACACAGCTTGGCGCAGCCATTGTGTGGCATGTGAGTGCTGTTAGTAAGTGGACTGTGGGTACCAGTACCAGAATAGGGGGTAGAGCCAAAAAAGGGAGTGAAATGAGTGGGGCACGAGCAAGGTCATAACACAGGTATGGCGAGCGATGGTGCAATCCGCAGTTGCTGTGGCGTCAGCTGCTTAGGTAAAAGGGGCTTTGTACTATCTTGGTCAGGTGCCCTTATGCTGTAAGCTTGTGCTAAGGTGGTGTGGGAGCAAGGGTGGACATTACCGAGTTGTGGCTTAGTGGCACAGGTATCTATGCCTAAAGAAGGGAGTGTAGGGAGTAAAGGAGAGAAAATGTAGTGCTGGAAGTACAAAACATAACACATCCCCCTCCTTAAGATCCAGATTCCAGATGGATTGGGGAATGGCTGAGAAAGAGGGAGCAGATGTCGATGGAGGAGATGGAGCAAGGAGCAGAAGGATGGGCACAGTGGAAGGCAGTGACAGCGTTGGGTGTGTGGGCAAGGCTTGAGTGGGGCTCCCAGGTACATTCAGAGGTGTTAAAGCCTTTCCAATGGACGAGGTATTGTAGACTGCAGCCATGGGGGTGAGAATCAATGATGTAATCCACCTCATATTCACCATTGGTGTCAGACAGCAGGATAACTAAGGTGGAAGATACAGGAGTAGGCTGGCCGGGGAGCAGTGCAAGGTAAGGTTTGACACAGGAGATGTTGACTACTGGGTGGATGTGGAAGGAGGGAGGGAGTTGGAGGCGTACTGCATTAGGACTAATGTGCTCGAGGACAGAGAAGGGGCCGAGCCATTTGTCCAGGAGTTTAGCAGGGTGAGGAGTGCAGAGATGTTCTGAGGAGAGCCAGACTTTGTCTCCTGGCTGGTAGGTTGGAGCGACAGAGCAATGTTGATCATTGGAGCATTTCATATGCTCTTGGGACTGATGGAGGCAGGCATGGGCTTCTTCAAGGTGGGAGGCATACTGGTTGGCGAGGTTGTTGGCCGTTGGGGAGGGAGTAATGGTGGGTTCAATATTAATGACCAGAGAGTAAGTGTGGGTAAGCTGGAATGGGCTCTTACCTGTGGCAGAAGAGACATGATTATTGATAGTGAATTGGGTGAGTGGGAGCCACTTGGACCAAGTCTCGGGGTGTTCTGCACAGTAAAGTCGGAGGTACTGCCCGACTTCTCAGTTCATCCATTTGGTTTGCCCATCAGTCTGCAGGTGGTATGCTGTGGAGAGCTGCTGTTTGATCTTTAGTTGTTGACAAAGATCAGTCATCAACTTGGAGGTGAACTGCAGGCCTCAGTCTGATACGATGCTTCTGGGAAGTCCATGGTGCTTCCACACATAATGCAGGTATATTCCAGCAAGGTCAACAGAGGTGCAGGTGGTGTCGCATGGAATCAATTCTACAGCCTTGGAAAATTGGTTGACTACCATCAGAATGGCAGTGTAGGAGTTGGACTCTGGGAGTCCAGTAATGAAGTCGACAGAGATGTCTTTCCAAGGGCTGGCTGGTATTGGTAGTGGTTGAATCTTTCCGGCCAGGGGCTGGTTACTGGGTTTTACCTGTGCACAATGGATGCAATGCTTAACATATTCATGGACATCGTTGGTGAGGCTGGGCCAATCATATCTTTGGTGGATGTGTTCCATTGTCTGCTCTACTCTGGGATGTCCTGCCAAGGGAGCATTGTGGTGCAACTGCAGTATCCAGGGCCGACAGGCCAGCAGAATGTATACTTGTCCATCTTTCAAGTGACATCCATCAGAGATGGTGTACCCTGACACCTCCAGGTGGGCCTGGGTGGATGCCAGGAGCTTGATGGTTTCATGGAAGATGGTGTTGGCGAGGGCATCACTGCTAGGGTGCAGTATGACCATTGTCTGGGCCTTTTTTGTCTCTCAAACTCCTATCGCCTCAGGGGGTACTACCAGCACATGCTGGTTGTTGTCTTTGTTGCCTATTGCCAGGTCCTCTCTTCTGCTGAGGGTGTCCACTTTACCCATCATCGTTCTGGGCTTATGAAACCACTTGAAGTTGAACCGGGACAGATACTGGGCCCATCGAGCTTGTTGTTGATTGAGATTCTGTTGGGTTATGAACCAAGTCAGATTCTGATGATCATTCCAAATCTGAAACTCATGGGTGGTTTCTTCTAAGTAGTGTTGCCACATTTCCAGGGCCCAGATTACACTTAACATCTCTTTATCTGCAATTGGGTAGTTCTGCTCTTCAGGTGTCATTGCATGGAAGGAGTAGGCTACAGGGTGCCACTTGTCATCCTTTTCTACTAGGAGGACCGCGCCAGTAGCGAAGGAAGAGGCATTGCTTTCGAGCCAGTAGTGCTTGTCGTTGTTAGGGTAAGCAAGCACCAGGACTGTGGTAAATGCTCACTTGAGCCCCACGAAGGCCTCTTCTCAGGCATTGGTCCAGCAGAAGGGTTCATCTTTCCTTGTTAGGTCATGAAGGGGATGAGCAACCTTGGCAAAGTCCTGTATGAAGTGCCAGTAGAAGTTGGCCATGCTGAGAAAGGAACAGACTCCTTGGACATCTTTTGGTCTTGGCCAATCCATTATTGCAGTTACCTTGGCGCTGTCCATGTGAAACAACTCGAGCCTGAGCTGTCAAGCCTAGGGCTAGTAGTGGCGAATGCCGGTAAGCGATGGTGAGAGTTGCTACGTGTCTCCAAGGGGAGCCTTTGCTGTTACTGGTCTTAAAGTCGTG
>JBBPTI010000839.1:0-10250 GCA_038093995.1 Tylopilus aff. callainus
ACCCTTAGCCCTGACACCGCCTTCGGCACTCCGCACTCCCCGGTCCCGCTTAGCAGTCCCGCATCACGCCATATCACACCACAGTCACGCAATCGCTCGCCATCGCATCGCCCTCGTACCTCGGCCTATAGCGATACTCGCGCATAGACACCGGCATGACTCATACAGACTGATGACCAATAGCCATTCGCCCGCACCACAGCCTACGCCTTACGCCGTACAGCCCCGCATAGCCGCGCACTGCCGCGCACTGCCCCGAGCATCGCCCCGCTCGCACGGACCAAGACTTTCCCTTGACCCACAGAGACCCACGAACTCCGCAGACCATATACGGTAACTAAGCCGGCCCTTAACGGACCGTATGTAGTAATAGTGTACAAATAGATGCAAACCCTGTAACAGTATATAGACCCTAGCCGCTATACCTCAAGACCCCAGCTTATCATTGATGGGTGGTGGCACATAGTAACACTAACCCTGATGGGTAGTGGCTACTACCGCTACTAGAGCTAAACCCACAATGCCGCTGCACCACTAGGGTCTTGGAGGCTATCGACTAGGCTGCTGTATATATGCCTATTGCCTTCCCCGTTCTTATTCGTTCCCCAGTAAGACCCTCGACCACAGCAAGGCTCCCCTTGACGACACGTTGCAACTCTCACCATCATCATCGGCATTCGCCACTACTAGCCCTAGGCTTGACAGCTCTGGCTCGAGTTGTTTCACCAAGGTTCCTGGAGGACGTTGATCTCCTAGGAATGGCGGCTACACTCACCGACACCCAGAAAATCCAGACTTCCATCCGATATGCCGACTTAGAAGAGTCGGAAAGATGGGAGTTACTCCCCCAAGCCACAGCAGTACCCGCCGATTGGGCAGCCTTTGTTGCTGCCGTTAAAGAACTCTATCCCGGTTGCGAAGGTGCTAACCGGTATTGCCAGGCAGATCTCCAATATCTTGTCCAAGAGTATAGGGCCAAGCCCATGCGCACTCTCGAGGACTTCGGAGACTATAGGTGCAAGTTCATGAAGGTCTCCCAATTCCTGATCAATGGTAGGTTTTTATCAGACCTCGACCGCGATGCCCTCTTCCTCAAAGGACTCCCTGCCAACCTCGAGACACAAGTCCGGTACCACCTACTCGTCACTAAAACCGCCCACCACCCGTCAAACCCATATTCCGTTGCAGACACCGCCGCCGCAGCCCAGTTCCTTTTAACCGGGGCCGCGCTGCAACCTCTCCTCTCTTATACTCCTGCTGCTTTCTCACCCTTACAGCCATACTACCCAGCCTGGGCCGCACCGGCCCAGTCCGCCCCGAGTCCACAGCCTATCGCCACTGCCACCGCCGCCGCCGCACCTCTTGCTGCCCCCGTAATTAAACAGGAGCAGGTTGTGCTTCGACGGACTACCCCTCAGGTTTGTGCATTCTGCGCCGACCCCAACCATTATATGTCACGTTGCCTGCATATCAACGCGTATATCCAGTCAGGGCAGGCGAGTCGCGGTACCGACAACCGCCTCTACCTGCCGGACGGTAGGTGTATCCCTCGTGTTCCTGGGACCCATTGTCTCAAGGAATGCTTGGACCAACTGGCTGCCGTGCCAGCTCTGTTGAAAGTCTCTTCTGCTGTTACCACAGGGTTACTATCGCTAACCTACCCAGACACTGACGCCATCATAGACATCAAACCGTCGGTCTTCATGACCCCGGTTCAAGAGACCGACTATGACTCTGACCCCGCCCTCAAGCACCCCGACTTCAAGCCCTACATGGCACAAGCCTTGGCCAACTTCAAAGCTGACAAAGGAAAAGGTAAACGAACACGCTTCGACGATGTACATGTGCTGTCGCCCAACCCTCGGGCGGTTGTGTCACCTAGGATTGAGGCACCTTGCACTACCCCTACTCCATCCTCATCCAAAATCGCACCACCCGCACCAACACCCTCTCGTACTGTTCCGACGCCAGCCCCCTTAAACAGTAACGTTCCTCCTCGCGCCAACCCCGCTAACACTCTTGTCCCTGCCCCGGCAGGACAATACCGATACTCGTGTCCCATCGAGGACGAAACCGCCCCCCGCCGCATCCTAGACTGGGTACTAGACTCTACAGTCCCTGTCCCGGTCAGGGACCTTATGTCGGTAGCCCCGGAGTTCCGCAAACAACTCCGCGAGCTAGCCACTACCAAACGAATAGCCGTCACCACTAATGTCGTACAGGTCAATGAGTTAGCTGGCCGCGATCCTGGCGCAGTTGACCGAGAGTATGGAGACCACGTCCACCAAAACGACGACAGTCTCATTGTCGCTCATCACACCATTCCCCTGCGTGCAATTGACACAAAGGTATCCAGCACCAGTCGGACACTCACCGCCGTCCTGGACTCTAGCTCAGAGATCATCGCCATGCCTAAATGGGGGGAGCGAGAAGCAAAGGCAAGCGAAGCGAGACTTTGCTTCGAGCGGAATTGAACTACTGAAGATGCCGAGTACCAGAAGTAGGTAATAGGCGATGGGGAGTTTTTGTCCCCAAGGCCAGCCTATTTCGTCAGGGTAGACTCATCAGACCTTTATTCTGGATTTTAGAACAGTCGTTATTTCCCACCTTTATATTCATAATGGGTGGGAATGTCAGTTACTATATGGAGCAAAGATAACAATAAGTGGGAAACATGCAGCGTGGAATTCTGTTAAGTTTAAACAGCGCTTTCGAATTGCCGAACACGTTGCTAGGCCAGGAGTGACTCATCCCGAGTCATAGATAAGGATTTTTAAGGTCCGCAGTCCAGGTTCTCAGGCCTGCCATCAGATCCTACCCGATCCGGTTATTCCGGCTGGAACAAGTTCCGGTCCGGATTCTTATAGCCAATCTTAGTTAGACTGATTCCCATGGTATTTATAAACCTAAAAGGTCCCCGATCAAACCTTAGTTGACGTGAGAAGGCCGTGTGGCATGGGAAGTGCCTGGCACATGTCAGCTCGGAATCCCCCGGAATGGGGGCAGAGTGGCGTCCATCGGTCCGTTAGGTTCCGTTAGGTTAGGTTAGCTGATAAATACCATTATTTTTGTGTTCCGGGATCGGAACAGTACATACAGTTAGGGTTAGGTTAGATCGCGTGGACATCCTAGTCCATCTGGAGGTTGAGGACCTCGTCAAGGGTGGACATTGGTTCTGCATTCCACACGATTAATAAGGCTGTTAGGCGATATTACCGTAGTACCTACAATATAGTAGTGCGCAAGAGAGGCTGTCATCTGGTAGTATGGCAGTTCGGAATAGTAGTTCCGCCCGGAATGGACCCACTCCTTACTAAACTCTCGCTTGTCGAAGTTAGCACAAGAGTAAGAGGTTGCAAGCACTCAAGCGATTCGTTCCAAATGTACTTGAATCTCGTGTCAGCAAACCTTTATTCAAAGGGGTCCTTCATAAGGTCAACGAGTTGTTCCAGATGGTTCCAGTTAAGGGAGGAATTTCCAGTTCAGAATTGCACCAGATGGCGTACTGGATTGGTATCCGGAGATGATGAGCGGCAGTCAGGGGTGTTATTTTCAGCAGCAGTAGAGATCAAACGACCAGATCTGTGCCTCCAATATTCTGTACCGGCGAGAGAAATTGTAGAGGAGGGACGCCGTAGAATGGGTACGGGTATACACTCCAGCTCATCAAGCCTTTCTAACATAATCTTTTTCCAAAGACTGGTAAAGTCAAAGAAGTTTCGTGTTCGTTTCCGCGATACGATAACCTTGCGGTTAAGGATACTTGTTTGCCACAAATCAGGAATCCAGACTTCCGTTCCACTTACAGACGAGGTAGCAAAGGCTTTTGTTACCCGACCGGAAACATCATCAGAAGGATCGTCAGGGGGCGCAGGATATTCCGTAGACCACTGCTTGCATTTGGCGAAGTAAAGCCAGTTTCGCATGTATCCTAAGATTATGTCACCCAATTCTCTTGCGTGAAAGTAGTTCCAAGCAGGGTTAAAATGGGATTTCAGGACTAACAATTCCGGGCTGTCCCGGTCGGAACAATCCAACCTTTTTTGCCACCTTGTCAGTGCATTATCCTTTTTCCATTTTAACACTAACGCTCTAGGGTAGCCACGGTGTTCATACAGGTTTACCAAATCCTGTACAGCTTCGGAGTAATGTTCAATTTTACTACACAGCGTGGCGAGGCATGATAGTTCACCAATAAATGTTCCTCGTTTAACATCCAAAGGGTGAGTGGAAATCCATGGAACACGTTCAAGGTGTGACTTCGCTTTCTGATATGGCATGTGTTGGAGAGATCCCCGATGATCCACATATAAAAGCATATCCAGGAACGGAAGCGATCGTGCACAATCCCAGGTTAGTTTACACCCATCGATATTGACCAGGGATGCCACAAGAGTTTTGGCGGATATCTCACAGTCCGCATAGACTAAGGCAAGGCAGTCATCAATGTACCGTCCATAAAAAATAATGTCCGGGTGTTCCGATATCCGGTCTCGTTGTTCGCAGAATGCACCGAAAAGATTTGCGAGGTCCGGTGAGTCTGCTACTCCCATGGCAAGGCCACGGAGTTGGAGATAGGGTATGTTTTGGAACTGTGTAATAAGCTCAGTGTTGCCAATGAAAAGCGCCGTTCTAAATGCTTCTTGTTGTTTCCTACTTTCGGGTAAATGGTGGGAGGGATTATTCCAATAGAAATCCATATACATTTGATATGCTCTGAATAGACATAGTTCGAGTGGAATTGAAGGGTAATATGCCACCACATCTCCCGTGACAATGTAAAATCGTCGTCCTGGAGTAAAGCTGAGCTTGCTCAATTTTATCGCCAAGTCTTTGGTACCATGAATAATGGTTGGCACCGCGTTTACGAGCGGTTTGAGCATTTTAGAGCAGAATTTAGCAGCTGGGTTTTGAATAGCGGAGTGACACGGTAAAATGGGTCTAAAGGTAACCGGTGTCTTATGGATTTTCAGAATTCCATAGAAAGTAGGGATGTAGTGTTCCTCGCCCTCAGGTGTAACCTTCGACAGTAAAAAGGAATCTACGGAACCCAGATGCCAGAGGCACTCTTCTGCTAGAACGGATAGTGAACGCAATTGGGTGCATTTGCGGTCTAGAATGGTGTTGGCCTCGGACTTCATAAGCCTCCGGTAATCCGTTGGGTTACTAATCGTTTCTAGAGTTTTTTGTATGATCCAGGTGCGCTTAGACACCGCGATGCCGAGGTTCTTATCAGTTGGTGTGACAATAAGATCGTTGTCAGATAAAAACTTATGAATATCTTTAACCCGGGGACCAAGCGCTTGAAAGTGGTAGTCCGCGGGTGGCTCAGGAGGTATATTGTGAGACGTTTTAGTAACGAAGTCACGGCCCTTAGAGAGCGCGATTTCCATATAGTGCGGTAATGACGGTCCTTTAACTTTGTGTGGTATGCGGACATCATAGTCAGGATCATAAACAGTTTGTTCACCATCGAGAGCGAATTTAATTCTCCAGCGTAGTCGTCTTTCAAAATCCGACCACGCGCCAGTGATAAGTAATGGTTGACTGGCGTTGTGGAACATATATTTAATTCCAACAGCTAGATGAAGTTCAATCTCCTTCGGAATACTAACTCCGGGACCAGTATGCACAATATTCCTATAATGGCAGGCGTCGATAATGTGTGACGGAATATATAGACAAAGTATCCGGGCAGCTACTGGTACAGGGAGGCGGCACAACATATCAGGAATTGTATGAGGGAAAGGATACTTAAATTGTTCGAGCTGCATGCTAAGAGTAATTATAGTACAACAAAGCATCGTCTTCGTCTGGGAACAAAGTCTCTTCATCGGAGAGGAAGAGGTCCTCGTCAATGTATCCCAGCAACTCGATGATCCACTCATCAACATGTCTACTGAACCAACCAAGAAAAACGGCTTCACCTCCGTTCCAAGGGTACGTACTAAGACGTTGGGCTCTTCTTCGGTTTGCCCTTGGCGTGTCCCTTGGGTTTCCCCTTTGCATTTCCCACTGGTACGTCGCTCTTGCTTCGTCCATGATTGCCATTGTCTCGTTTCTTTCGACGAGACGACTGAGGTCCTGGAGTCCCCGAAGATGGGGCAGAAGCATTGCCGGCGCTGCCGGATTGTTCTCCTGTCTTCCCTCTTCATCTTCGAGGCAGCGACGGATGGCCCGGCAGGTAAGGATGCGGACCATTCTGTCGTCAACTCTATGTCATTTGTTAACAAGGAATGCAAAAGACCTTGTAAAGTAAATACCTTCGCCTCAGTTGGCTTGCCCAGGTTCTTAAGGGCCGAGGAGACAGCCCTATCAACAATCGATTGGATAGACGAGCCAGGCGATCCATCCTGCATTTCGACGTCAGCCTGAGCCACAATACGCTTCTTTTTCTCAGCTTTAGACCAGCTGATTTCATCCGCACTATTCACAATGGAAATGATGTGGTGAGCGTAGATAACACAGTCATCAAGCACTGCATGAGACAGCGCCTGAATTGCTGGGTTAACAACCCACCCGGCCACCTGGATACCGTCCTGGACATGGACGATATTGGGTACTTTCTGACTGTTAATCAGAGTGTTCCCTTTGGCCGAAACCACAGGTGATAGAAGTTCGTAAAGAGCTTCCGGGGCGAGTTTCCCTTTCAGCATAGCTAATTTGGCGGTTTTGGCAATAACCATCGAATTGAGACAGTCCTTGAGATAACCCAAGTGCGTGTCTTTGAGCTTTGAGTTAAACTCTCGGCCCTGGGCGCTATCACTGAACATTGCAGTACATTGTACGTTGATGCCGTGCTGGGGTAGTACGGAAGGGAATGTGCCCGCCGCCTCGTGTGCCTGCCACTTCTCCAAAGTAGCGGCTGCCGCATTCGCCTTGTGAGCGAGCGCGGCCACCTCAAGAAGAGGGGGGCGGAGGACACTTCGAAAGTCGTTAGGCACCATACAGATGACCTCCTCGACAGACGATGCAGCCTGGAGTGCTGAATGCCGAGCAACAGAAGAGGGATCAGCCACGTACTCTCCGTTTAATCCTTCTACGAAGTGAGAACTTGTAGTGCGATCAGCACCGAGGATTGGGGACAGGGCCTGGATAAGCGATTGAACGTTTTGTGTAGACATTTGTCGTCGTACAGGTAGTGGAAAGGCGTAGTTATGAGAGTAAAGCGGGGAGCGAGAAGCAAAGGCGAGCGAAGCGAGACTTTGCTTCGAGCGGAATTGAACTACTGAAGATGCCGAGTACCAGAAGTAGGTAATAGGCGATGGGGAGTTTTCGTCCCCAAGGCCAGCCTTTATATTCATAATGGGTGGGAATGTCAGTTACTATATGGAGCAAAGATAACAATAAGTGGGAAACACGCAGCATGGAATTCGGAGGAGGAGGACGAGCAAGAGCGAAGCGAGTGCAAGTCCGACGACTTAAGTACTGAGTGATGAGTAGGAGATTGGTGGTCCCAGAAATTGGTGATAGGCGATGGGGGTTTGAATGCCCAAGGCCCGCCTATTTCGTTCATTTAGAACTCATCAGACCATTCTGGGTATGAACTGGACGTGACCCACCTATTTGTGCAAATTGGGTGGGAATGTTACTTCCTATTTAGTAAGATAATGGAGGATTGAAATAGGAAACACGCAGCGCCGGGTGCTATCAAATTAAACCGGATTCGCTAGTCCGGACCGGGTTGCTAGGCCAGGGGTGACTCATCCTGAGTCATAGATAAGGAATTAAGTTCCGCAGTCATGGCTCTCACGCCACCTGTCAAATACTACCTAATCCGGTTATCCGATCAAAGATCGGGACCTATAGCCAATCTGGGTTAGACTGATTCCCATGATACATTAAACTCTAAAGGTGATAACTGAAACCTTATCTGACGTGAGAATGCTGTGTGGCGTGGGAGTGTGCCTGGCTTAGTCAGCATGGAAATCTCCGGAGAGATTGGAGTTAATATCCTTTCGGGCCGGTTAGCCGTTAGAGTTAGGGTTAGCTTGATTTAATGTATCAGCTCCATTTCTCAGTAAAGAGAAGGTACCCACAGTTAGGGTTAGGTTAGATCGCGGAACATCGCCTTGAGGCCTGGAGATTGAGGGTCTCGTCAAGGGCTTTAGGCATTCTGCATTTCTCACGATTAGTATGGCTTACTGAAGACACATACTACCAGGGTACCTACCAAATAAGAGGTATTCGCAAAGGAGGCTAAGTCACTTAGTACTCAAGTCGTCAGACCACACAAGTGCGTTCGGCATCAGCTTTCGGTACTAGCCCCTTGTCCGCAGAGGAGGTTCAAAGTGCAATAGAATGTAAGCACTCAAGCGAATCGTTCCGAAGGTACTAGATTCTCGTGTCGACAATTCTTTGTACGATGTTCCATTCTAAGAGTCAACAGAGGTTTCTCTGGGCCAATGGAGAGCGAAACAGGGGGTCATCAGAAATGGACCAAGTAACGAACCAGATTAGTATCCGGAGAAGATGAACGACGGTTAGGGGGACTACTTTCGACAGCAGTTTCGATCAAACGTCCAGATCGATGTCTCCAGTACTCTACTCCGTTGAGAGAGATTGTGGAAGAGGGACGCCGTAGAATAGGTACGGGTATACATTCCACTTCATCTAGCCTTTCTAATACTGTCTTTTTCCATAGACTTGTAAGATCAAACATATTACAAGTGCGTGAGTGGCTGGTAATTAGTTTACGGTTAAGGAGGGAAATAAGCCTAGCGTCAGGGACCCAAACCTCAGTTCCACTTACAGAGGAGGTAACAAAGGCTTTTGTTACTCGACCGGAAACATCATCGGTAGGGTTTGACGGAGGGGCAGGGTATTCGGAAGACCACTGCCTGCATTCGGCAAAATAAAGCCAGTTTCACATATATCCCAAGACAGTATCACCTAGTTCCTTTGCATGAAAGTAGTTCCAAGCAGGATTAAAGTGGGTTTTAAGGACTAAAACGTCCGTGGCCTCTTTAGATACAGTGTCAAGCCTGTTTTGCCAGCGTTTTAGTACATTATCCTTGCGCCATTTTAATACTAACGCCTCTGGGTAACCGCGCATAACATAAAGGGTTACTAAGTCCTTCACGGCGGAAGAGTAGAGTTCGATTGTACTACTCAGCATGGCGAGGCGTGATAGTTCACCAATGAATGTTCCTCGTTTAACATCAAGTGGGTGAGACAATATCCATGGAACTCTTTCGAGATGGGACTTGGCCTTCTTATATGGCTGGTGTTGGAGAATACCGTGATGATTGATATACAGCAGCATATCCAGGAAGGGAAGGCTTCGTCCGACATCCCAAGTAAAATTACACCCATCGATGAATATATTGTTTCGAACAATGTTCAGTGCATTACTCTCAGTATCAGCATAGACTAGTGCGAGACAATCATCAATATACCGGCCATAGAAGATAATGTCCGGGTGTTCCAGTACCTTATGTTTTTGTTCGAAGTATGCCCCATATAAGTTAGCGAGGTCAGGGGAATCAGCAACGCCCATGGCTAAGCCACGAAGTTGTAAGTAAGGTATATTTTGGAACTGGGTGATAAGCTCAGTATTGCCAACGTATAAGGCTGTCTTAAAGGCCTCCTGTTGCATCCTATTTTCTGGGTCGTCGTGGGATGGAATATTCCAATAGTGTTCCATATACATTTGGTAGATGGTTTGCAAACATGATTCTAATGGAATAGAAGGATAGTAGGCCACGACATCTCCCGTAACGATAAAAAATCATCGTCCTGGGGTGTAACTGAGCTTGCTTAATTTTTGCGCCAAGTCTTTGGTATCATGTATAATGGTTGGCGCCGCCTGTATGAGTGGTTTAAGCATTTTGGAGCAGAACTTGGCAGCTGGGTTTTGAATTGCAGAGTGGCAGGGAAGAATAGGTTGAAACTTCACTGGCTCTTTATGGATTTTAGGAATACCATAGAAAATAGGAATGTGGTGGTCTTCTCCATCAGGGGTAACCTTCGAAAGGAAGAACTCACTCATGGAGCCCAGGTGCCAGAGGCACTTGTCTGCTAAGACTGAAAGTGAAACAACCCTTAGGCGGGGCTGCTTAGTGAGCTGTGTGACAGCGGGGGAGTGACTAGTGACTGGAGCTAGCGGGGCCCTGATCGTCGGCTGAGGACTAAGGGGAAAACCCAGAATAACTCGAATGAGGTTCTGGGGCTAAATTGCGGCCCTATTTATAGGTTACAACGCTATTTGTACGTATTGTGCCGTAATACTACATTAAGGTTCTTTAGGG
>JBBPTI010000841.1:0-10227 GCA_038093995.1 Tylopilus aff. callainus
GTATTACGCCGAGGCCAAAAGTGGCGGGTGAGCAAGGTACTGGTGTTCCTTTACGTGTGAGGCGTTTTGAGTGAGATGTGACATAACGGCTGCATCAATATTTAACACCAGCCTAAACGTCACACTACATCAGTGAAGCAGTAGCCGAGGAAACCAGCGCTACCATTTTGTTGCCGAGAAACCGAGGTTTCCTGCTTTTGATTGGCCAAAGCTCCGTCAGGAAGCACTTCCGTTCAGCATAACATCATTTTAACTAATGCTTATGAAAGTGCTTTATCTGTTGCGTGAATGATTGCGACTGAGATTATCTTATTGAACTGTTATCAATTTATCACTGATCACGGCGGGGCTAGACACAATTTCTACTACTGGTAGCTTAGTACGGCGTGAAACGTCTCTTTGTCTGCAAAACTATTGATGTAAAACTCGCGACCCATCTGCAAACAGTTATCACCTGTCATCTCCCTAGGAGCCACAATGCCGAACTTCGGTACAAGTTGAACCACTTGATATATGTCGTTGAGGGGGATGATGTCGCCGAGTGGTATGCTGTTGGATCAAAAGCATCGTTGAACTAGAAACATCTCTATCTTGGGGGCGGGCACGGCGATGCGAATATTGTTTATAACTTGATAGTGTTGGTTGGAGAAGTTGAAGAACTCAATGTAAAGGAGAGGTGGCACAGAAGCAGAAAGGCTTGCAGGCTGCAAGATCGCTCGCACCTGGGCAACGAGGTAACCTGCAAGTAGCATCAGTAAAGGCATGGTAGAATAGTCACTACATACGTTTTGATTGCAGACCAACTGTAAGAAGATCACCGCTTTCGTGGCTAACCAGCACCGTGTTTCCGCAGCCAAAGGGGAGACTACTACTTGGAGGGGTTGCCTGAACAGTCTGAGCGGGCACCACAATCCATACATCTTGCGACGATCGTTGCTGAATCCGAAATGTCTTCCACAGATCGACAGACTGGAAAGGGAGGTAACAATTGGAGTTGGAGACGCGACGACCGTTGCGCACATCATAAGAGTGCCCAGAAAAAAAATCCCCCAGTGCCGGTACGAGGTCATTGAGGCCCAGGAGGAGTGAGGCTTCGTGGAGAGGGACATTGGGGTGATGGGGGCGTTTGTTGAGGAGGAGAGCTGTTGAGTTTGACATAGATATGTGTGAGCGAGGGTTGTCGAAAATGGATCTATGTGTGTGAGTGGACTCCACATGATATTCGGTGGGAAGCGTGCCAGAGACCCAAGTAGACGTTGGGTAGTGGAGGGCCATAAGATTCACCTCATTGATCATTTCAGTAACGAGTGGTAGCGGTGAGGATTTGGCAGCAACGAAGAGGCGGAAAAGGCACTGTTTTTCTTGTCTATCAAGAAAGCGGCAGCATTGGCTGTGGTAATCCCGGCGGTTCGACAAACGGTAGGGTATCTTCACGTGGGTAATGTGACAGTGCTCTGTAATATCGCTGCTCCATTGATATGGAGCGCCCATTTGGCGTATGCTCTGTGCAACGTGCTGAGCAAGATCAAGTTTTGGAATCCGGAAGTGGTCAAGAGGGCCGTTTTTCCCGCGACGGCCACCTGCATCAAGAATGCTAGACTTATAGTGATGGAATTCGCGGAGGGCTTCATTGAGACTATGGATAGTCTCGTCGTAGTGGAAGAGGCTCTGTGCAAGAAATATAAATTCAGTGATGGCACGCAAGGCACAAAGGACGTCGTCAGGTACTGCTCCTGCTGCTACAGCAGGAAGTAATTTCTCTAAGTCGCGGTGTTCTCGACCAGTGCACTGTTTAAGGGTGGAGACGCCATTCGTCCAATGCCTGGTTCCTATTCGTGGCTGGATGGCAGCTAAGCGATGGTCAAGCTCGTTGCCCCCTATGATGTTGATAACCCATTGTAAACAATGGTCGAAATAAAACTTGTGCCACTGGTGTAGCGCGTCAGGGGTGAGGAAGTGAGAGGGGCATGCCATACCCCACTTTTTCCAGAACAGCTCTATAACACTGTTCAGAGCCATGGTAAGACAAATTTTGTGAAACGCAGCGATGTTCCGCGGGTCACAAGTGGCGATAGCTGCTTGGATGGTCCGAAGTGTATGCTCACGTTTGCGAGGGGGGAGGGGAGCCGCATCTCTGAACTGCTCTGCGGTCGCTAACAATATGGGTGAATTCTTCGACGAGACACAGGCGATCATGAGCTGTTCGGGGTAGTCAGCAATCCAGGAGACAAGGGGAGTGTGCATGATGCGACGATTTCCCTCTGGGTCAGTCATCTCTTTGCCATTATTGTTGGTGATAATCAGATTCTTGACGACAATAGAGATGCAATAGTGGTAGACACGAGCAGACAAGACGGATTGGACAGCCGGTGGTACATTATGGAATTTTGGGATGGGAAGATAGGCGGCAAGTGCGAATGCATGAGATGTAGCCTTCATACGTATGTCAGCATGTATGTTAGCCAGCGAGAGCAACAAGGGGTGCATTTCTTTATTCCCCGTCCCCATTGTCAACGGAGTCTTGTCCGAGGCTCCAATCACCCCTAGGAAGGAGTGGCCTTGGGGCAGATTGTCCTACGGTTCACACACTGATCAGCCACATGATAACAAGTACATGTAGCTAGTGACTCACTTGTATATGCCATGCGTCATTGGCACTCATGAATTCCCCATATACTTGTTCTTCCCCTTGGTAGGTAGATTCGAATTCCTTGTATGGAGCGATGTTGATATGTTGCCGAAATACGGGGTTGCTGAATAGTTGCTCCACGATCTTGAGGCCGTCCCGCCAGTATAGCATGATTGATGACTTCATTTGGTAACCATCGACAACGATCTCCTGATAATGCCAATGTGGTATATCAGGCAGTGACTCGATGCGACTACGGAGACCTTGAGCATTCTTGAAGGAGACCGGGTGGGCCAGGGTCTACGTAACATATCAGCAAGGCTGCTGTGTACCCAAGAGCGTCGAGCACCTACACGTTCCAAGCGCAAGTAAGCATTGATATCTCTTTGAGAGAGCGCCCCACTCGAGAGCCAATCGGCGAGCTCCCATTCGCTCTTCGATGCAAAAGGGTAATAGAGGTTTTCAGAGTTACGAATTGGAGCGAATTCATTATGGTCCATGTGTTCGAGAAGGTTAATACCACCCGCTTGGACGACAGGCTGCTTCGGGTAATAGAGCTGTCGACGGTTCGGATTGCAGGTCGTAGCTGGTACAAATGCGGACGGATCTGGACGGGTGCTCGATGGCTCAGATATTGAAGGGATGTCGTAGAGATGATCATTAGTCTCTGTGACGGTGCACTCTATACTTTCTTCTTCATCCTCAAAAGGATTGGGAACGCGTTCGCCAGAATTAACTGAAAAAACAATCAGACAGAGGTCCCCCAAAGAAGTGGGACCATGGTACCTTCAGAGTAATCGTCATCTGGGTGCAGATTCCTGTCATCCACGCCTGCCAAAGATTCCACTGCCCAGTGGCCACATCGGCGATCACTCGAGAGATGTTGAAGGATATTCTCAGCGTCAGGAAACGGGACATCGCAGGATGGACAAAAATAACCTGTAGAGTGTCCATAGGACAACCTGACTGAAAGAGGCTCTGTCATTGTCCAAGGTTGCGTGTGCTGGGCCAGCTAGGTAGTCGGTGGGTTGATAGAGCGTGGCGCCCTGTCGTGACTTGATTCTAGGAAACCCAAAGTTAGGGTCAGTTCAGCCCTTCCAATATTGAGATGCTCCTCGCTCCACCTTGAATGGCTTGTGAATACGTTCACAGTAAAATGTCATCTTCCACTGAATTTCACAGCCCTCTTAATATACTATCTTCTCCTTCAGCACTTGCTCTGACAACTGCAGCTCCGGCTACTACGCCATCCTTGAAACCTCCCT
This sequence comes from Tylopilus aff. callainus, assembly GCA_038093995.1. Classification (NCBI taxonomy): domain Eukaryota; kingdom Fungi; phylum Basidiomycota; class Agaricomycetes; order Boletales; family Boletaceae; genus Tylopilus; species Tylopilus aff. callainus. The sequence continues at coordinate 3,895 of JBBPTI010000841.1, forward strand.
CACCTGCTCTTCTCGCTACAGAGAGGCTCCACTTCATGGATGCTGACAGCTCTCCAAGTGACCAAAGCCCTGCTTGTCTGAAGTGTCGCTTTAGGTTCTTTTTACCGTCGGAAGAGTCTGGACGCCCACCTAAAAGGGTGAAGAAGGTCCTTACGACTGTGAGTTCAATCCCACTAATATTCACTAGATATTTTATGCAGAGTCATTAGACATCGACCACAAAGGACAAAGAAATCGAAGATCTGCGCACTCTGTGTATGTTACAGCTTGCTCGTGCGAGCCGCGAGGCATTTGCTGCCCAAGTCAAGCATCGCTTAACATGCATACATGAACTCGATGTTATGCGTACGATCGCCCATGATGAGTATGAAGAGGCTGTTGCCCTCCTCAAGAGGGCAGATCTCCAGATCGGAGAAATGCACCATGTACTGGCGACTGAAGGGACAGGGATTACAACACTCACTTCTCTCAGACTCTCACCCGTTCCCCATTCTCTTTCTGAGTCATCTTTCGAAGGACCCTCGTGTGAGCCTTCTACTGCCCCGTCTCCTTCCCCGTAAATCTCTTAGGTTACTTGGTAGCCTACATTCTGTTTCCTTAGATATACTTGTATTGCCTCCTCTCTTTGTCCGCTTCTTGTGCTACAAATATTTGTACCCCCTATTGCGCATTCTACAATTGATTGTGACAATCCCACGCATGCGGTCAAACCCTCCAACCTGGACCAGTTGATTCCTGCTGTGCAGTCATTGCATACATCTGCTGCACCTGTGCTTGACGTTGGCTGGAATATGGACGTAAGTAATTGTCTTCTCCGTTCTGACTCGCTCAGTCGCCTTCAGGCCCTTCCAATGTATAAATTCCAGCCAACCTTCCAGTTCAGGGCCAGTGCCCACCACCTTCCCTGCTTTGTTTTCGCTCGTTCAATACGTATGACATCACGTGAGTGCTCTAAATGTTTCCTTAGAACTCATTCAAGAGCTCTGGTGGCCTAAGGTCGTGGAAGACGTGCTGGTTGGATGAGATCGGCTTTCAGCCACGATCAAGGCCGCTCTCTTGTGAATCCTCCTAGCTCACTTCCCCCATTCCAACCTGTTCCGTACGGTGGACCGCCTGCTCAGCCAAATCCTTCCATCATTACACCGCTGCCATGTGTCGTAGCTACTACGGCACCACTGACTCACAGCCACATACCGCCGCTCGAATCAGAAGAGCAAGACCCACTCAATGCCCGCTACCCACGTCTGGTGTCAGAGTTGGCACCCACCACGCCAGGGGCTACGTTTGGTGCCCATCTCCCGTCAGTGCTGTCGTTTTGGCATAATACTACCCCATTTCAAGATTCAGCTTCTGACAATAGCACTGAAGATAGACGAAGGGAAACGAACAACATGATTCGGGTGCGTGGTTTTTAACGAGGATGTTGACTTCATTGACAGTCCTGGTACAACAGAATAAAGGAAAGGATGTTGACATTCTTGAAAGACATCGAGGACGGACTAACTCAAGGCTTCCCGCTCAGGAACACCTTCGCGTTTTCAGTGACTCTTTATACCACCAGGCTTACACATCTCGTGGACCATCTCGCAACATTTCACACGCAGGATCTCTCTGTTCTGACAGCATCACCTCAAGTCTTTCTCAGCATACGTCAGCTGCCAGGGCTGGTGCTAAGTGGTCAAGCTATTCTGACGAGGATCAAGGAGCACTTGCCGAGGTGCGGGGCCTATTATTATACGAGATGATAATGAATGTGGGGTGGCCTGTACTCAATGTCTGTGAGACAGGGCGCAAACTATGGAGCCCAATCATACGCGAGATGCTTTCACAGGTCAACCACAGTATGAATCGATGTAGGTTCTGTTTTTATCATCTGTCGAAAGTATTCAATCCCCCTCCCAGCACTCCAACACACCACAGGCGTCGAAAAATTGGTGCGTATCATGTATGCACTATTGTCAGGTCTCACTCACTTGATCCATAGCTTCTGAACTCACTTACGGGTTTTCGTGGTGACCTGGCTGATAAGGCATTGACTTTCGTATTACCCTTCTTCAAGAACGATGATCCAATCATGGCAAGAGACCTGCAGCTCCTTCTCAGTTGGAAAATGGATGTGTGCGATCACATCACTAACCTGCAGAGTGCTGCCGATTTTTTTATGCACGAACATGACACTGATGTAAGTTGTCTGTCAGTCCATGTTTGCCTATACTCATATGTGGCTTCCAGGGCAAAGTCATTCGATGGTTTGGCAACTGTCAGCTCGAGCGATTCCACATCGACTTCTGGTATATTCATGACTCCAGCCCTATGCGACACGACTACACCAAGAACGTTCAAACGACCCCATTGCGCATGTATGCCCTCTCAGCAGCAGCGGTAAGTGAGGCCATATTTATTTGCAAATCACCGAAAACCTGATTCGCACTGGCTAGTTCTGTTGTGCACTAAAACGCGAGTCTGTCTGCATTGATGGAATAGCCACTGAGCCAATATCATTTTCTGGGAAGGAATTCTCACCCCACTACGAGGCTTACTACGACTCCATGCTTTCGGTCATGAACGAATCCCCGCAAGGTCAGATCGGAAGGGCACTCACCCTCCGATTAGAATGGCTTCATCAACGTGGTCTGTAAGTCAAACTTACTTCACACAGCGCTATCAAGCAGATCCCTAACGCGCCATATACAGCGAAAAACTTGCTTTGCACAAAGGGATTCAGCTGTCACCTCGTAAAATGCATAACAAGGTCTTCATCCTGTCCACCAGTCAGCTTGCGGCCTACGAAAGCCCGTCTCTAACATCGGGGCCGTTTGCACCCTCCCCATCTGTCGACCCCTTTGCCACTTGTTCCGCTATCTCAACCACTTCCCCTGTAGGCCTTGTCACCACTTGCAGTAGCACCACCACCTCAATTGCCTCAACGTTTGGCTCCTCTCTTGCGCACACCACTGCTGTGACCATACCTACCAGTGATGCTACTACTTCGTATGGACAGTTCGCTGACTGCACTAGCACAAATACTTCGGGCACCAGCTCAGTTCAAGGGGGACACAGGTTTTCTTATGAGCTTGATGACTACCAAATGTAATACTCATCTGTTGACCTTACTATGGAATACTGTTTTGGCTTTCAAAGCATCCAGTACAGCGGGGCAACAACTGATAAGATGACGATTGTCTGATGCGAAGATCTGTGTCACACATCTACATAACGAACACACCGTATGTCATTGCCATAGTAGATCTCATGTTAACCGCGGTGTTGCTGACTTAACATGATGGTTTGAAACCAACATTTTGGTAGGACTGGTTTCCGTGGTTTCAAACTGGTACCCACCAGTTTCCGACCATTTTCCAGTTCACTGATGTAAATGTGAAGGAAAGACTTGGAATTCAGTTTTGGGTTTGGCTGCAAGCTGAACTTGATGTTTCATTGAAGATCTGAATGATAGTAGAAATCTCAAGTTTGAACACCTACTTCAGATGGCACTAAATGCAAGCCTGAATTTGAAGTTTGAGCAGTGAATGAACCAGTGTTGAAACTTGAAGTTTAGTACAGTCATCCCCTGGCAGTTGCGACAACAAAACTTTAGCGCACTCGTGTGACAAAACATTCTAAATAGTGTACAATAAAAAAGCTAGGATATGTTGCTGTACTTTGTATCCTATGTTGTGAGCAGTTACGTCGTGGATCGTATGTATTGTAGAGGTGCTATGAACAAAATCGATAATAGTGGGCTTATCTTGGGTACCCCTTCAGTTGTGTCAGAACCCAAAAAGGGAAATCACTGATGAGATTCTTCGCTTACCATTATCTCGCACTATCACCGAACAGCAACAGTCATCATTTGACACTCCCACTGTCACTCTCACCACCCAACATGGACTCAACAGCCTCCACTTCCCCAACCCCATGGTTGCTAACATTTGGTTTTGGGATTGCCCCTTTGATTTTCCCAAGTTTCAGTCTCTTCAAAACTGAGTGCTGGCCCTCTTGTTTTGCTCATGTGGCTTCATCAGCCCAGAGTTCCATTGCCTGTTGGTGTGCTTCTCATTGTGCGTCATTCCACTGTTTTCGTTCCCTTTCAGCTTGTTTCCATCCATCCAGGGCTGCTGATCACTCCTCTTGCTGCTTTTTTCAAGATTCTGTGTGACCACCTCAGTTTGTACAGCCTCCTCATGTTCTTCGACTTGTCTGAAAAATTCATCACCAGTAAGTAGTTTCAGCAAACCATCAGCATTAAGATGACCCATTTTCCTCTTCTTCAGCTTGTCTTGTTGTGCAGCCAGCTGACCATGAAGATGATCAGAATACATTTCAATCAGCAAGATGGACGATTGCATTTCCCGCAACTGCTTCTTGTATGCCATCTCATGTGCTTCGGAATCCTGAAGTGCCTGATGTAGGGCCGCCTCCCGGTAATTTCGTGGATCGTCTGCAAGCAGTTGGGAGTATCTTCCTCGCTGAACAGGTGAGATCTGTGACGGAATAAATGGAGGGAGGCGCTAATTGGGTGTTAGTGGGGCTGGCTTGGTAAGGAATGATGCCGATGTGCCTGTAAGAGATTCCATCACATTTTTTGCAGCCGAATAACCATTTCCACCATCGCTCAAGGTCTTGATGGCTGCCGCTATTTCAGATGGACTGGATTCCTGGGGTGGACAATAAATTTGATGAAGAGCAGAACTAATGGCTTGGATGGGGCTGGATTGAATAGGAAGTGGTAGCTGGCTGCTTGCAGCCGTCTTGAAGCTTGGAGCCAATGTTTTAGGTGCTATAACACCTGGATTAAAAGGCCATACTCCAGTGACACGAAAAGCAGACTTGATGTTCTCAGGAGTAAGAATGTGAGAGTGTGCGCGTCCATAAATAGTGATAAAATTTGCTTTTGTGACCTTTTGGCGAGTAGCGCTTTCATACTGATCTTGCTCTTGGGACCAGGCATTTTTCAAGGCACCAAAAATTGCAACATTGAGACCTTGGTAGACGTGGGTGGTATGAGCAGGATAGCAAAGTATGTGAATATTACTGTCCTGGGCATAGCTAAGAAAGTCCTTCATGTAGTGAGAGTTGTGACCGTCTACAAGTAGCAACCGAGGTCGTTCATTGGCCTTTGCATTTGTCAACCGGTCAAATTCTTTGAGCCACAGACAGCTGATTATGCCATCCATCCATCCTTTCAGTGAGTGCACGACACTATTCTCGACATTTAGAAATTCATTAGACAAAGTTAGGCACATTGTGCACCTTGCTTGTAGAGCATTGTCTTGATGCCAGTTTGTTGAAAATGCCTGGCCTTTGTAGATGCAGGTCAGGGGAATTGTCTCTCCATCCGCACAAATTGTAACCATCACAGTTATATTCTCATGATTTCCATCTCGTTGCTGATGCTGAATCTTCTTCTGTGCAGGACCAGAGACCCGTTGCCTTGTGCCATTCCCTGGTTGAAACCCTGTCTCATCCGCTGCCCAGATGCAATCACCCTCAATCCCTTTATCATGAATGGTGCTTTCAAGTAAGCGAAACCATGCCTTGTTTATGTTTGGATTGACAGCACGTCCACATGCAGTATCTAGAGGAGAACTCCAATATTTTCCGATCTCTTTTGCATGTCATGTCAAGAAGCGATTGGTCCAATTATGTCCAATACCATTCTCTGGGAACTCCTCATGAAGATGGGTCTGCAAAATGTTGTCCACATGCAATTTCAAGGTTTGGTGAGTCAAGGGAAAGCCATGGTTTGCAAGCTCAAGCAGATAGATTACCACATTCCGCTCTTCCTCTGCAGAAAGCCATCCAAAGTTTTCCACATTAACTTGCTGATGACTCCGACCACCTTGTATCCTCCAATTGACCGTGTCATGACTGACAATAATGCCATTGTCCTTTAGCTTGACTCTCCACTCAGTCTGGACCTCTCTGCAAATCATTTGCAAGCTCTGTCTCTTCTCCTTCGGGGCCTCTTGGCTTGCATGGTAATGGTTGGTAGCTTCTGCAATAGCATCTTCTTGACGATCCATGGTGATTCGGATCTTCCTTGCCTTTGACTTTGCATGGCCAACCATGCCTTGGTGAGTGTTGCATGATTTTCCATTGCCTCTCACTTCATTTAGAATGCATAGAGACTTTACCTCATTTAGAATATCTCGCTTAATTTGTGGCGATAAGATCAGTAGAACGCCACTTTGGTTATATCAAACTGGCATTGTTCTGGCACACTGCGATGGCTTGTGATCCTCAGATATGTACTTCGAATGAGTTACTGTGATATCCTATCACATATATACATGTATATTTATTGAAATTGATGTTTTTTCTTACTGCAAA
>JBBPTI010000842.1:0-10216 GCA_038093995.1 Tylopilus aff. callainus
GTGGTGTCAGGGCTAAGGGCTGGCAATGCGGTGACATATCATTGGGCGAGTTCATGTGTCAAGAGCCATTGTATGAGGCTATTTATAGGCATGAGCTGTGTGGTGTGCATATCTATATGCCAGGCAATTGTAAGGGAGTCTGGGGTCTGTATCACAAGGGGTGGTGCTGTCTACGAATGCTGTCTGCCGTTAAAGGGGGCCGTGCCCATCCGAGACATGAGGATTGTGCTGAGAGTGGCTATGCGAGGGTCTAGATCATATCACATGCAGGGTCATATGACTGGTGTGAGACTGTGCCACGAGGCATCACTGATAGATCATGTTTCGTCAGGTGACTGTGGAACTATGGGTCACATGCAGGGAGCCATAGTGGAGATGAAGGCGAGTGGTGGCTTATAGGGCAACAAGGGGCAAGGAGCACTATATTGTAGGGCATCGTAGGGTGCTGGAATGGTAGCAAGGGAGTGTGAGCAACTGAGCTAGGGGCCAAAGTAAAGGAAAAAGAGTAACGCGGGCCCATGCATAGCATTGAGTATGGCATGATTGTAACACTATCCCCCAACTAGGGATCAGATTCCAGATGATCCTAGAGTACGAGATGCTGAAAAGACCGAGAGAGCGAGAGGGGACTGGAGCGAGCGAGGCCCAAGGGCAGAGGGCGGGTCAAGACTGAGGAAGCAGACATCAAGTCTGAGAGACTGAGAGTGTGGCAGAACCATACTACTGAATGCCAGGTAAAGAGATCTTTATGCTGCTGGAATCTGGCATCCCAATGCTGTGGCAACAGCATAGCAACAAAAGCCTAAAAATGTTCAAGAAAATGTAAGTACTAAGTAAGGCCTACTGGGGCCTGTGAGTAAAAGACTGTGGGGAAGAGTGAAAGATCGCATTGCTAGTTACTAAACCACCATGCCTGTCCAGGGTGGAAATCACTAGCTGAAGGCAGAGAAATGTGGATTGGGAAATGCCAGCAAGGCGGTGGAGTGTGCTGGCAAGGCGTGGTTGATAACGATGTGCTGGTGCACAGCACCGTAGTGCATATTAGGGGTGCTCATGCGTAAGCAGTGGTTTGCAGCGAAAGTCTGAAGGGTTTGTCAGTATCAGAGTATGGGTACCGGGTATGAGTAGCTGTGGAGGAGTGGTGACTGCAGAGGTGTCTTGCGTGTGTGGGTGGAGCCTAGCCATCTGGTGACTACCAGTGGGTCTATCAATGCTTGGTAGCTTCAACTTGCAGAGGGGTCTTATCATGGAGTAAGTCTGGTGTGCGGATACTGTTTTTCATGCATAGGCCATGAATGCCCATAAGAGAGAGATGGTACTGATGTTCGTTTTCTGCGAGGGGACGTTTGATGTGAATGGAGGAGCAACTGCTTTGGCGAGAGCATGGACAAGTAGTGACTGTTGTGGCGACCAGGAGTTGCGTTCTTCTAGTGTGTCTATGCGAAGGGCGGTATGCCCAGGGTTGGTGTCATAATGCTTGATCAACGAGCGGTGAAGGGTTTCATTACTGTAAAAGGGTCCAGCATCTGCGCAGGTCATGTGTGGGAATGGAGTCATCACGATCTGTGGGATCAGGCAAGGATGGGTAGGAAATGAGCCAAAGGCTCTGAGTGAAACCATTTCCACTGTCATCTGCTGGGGTTTTCCATATGCCAACCATTAGCATGTCTGTTTTCTTCATCTGCGGGTGTTGATGGTATTCAATAAGCTGGTGGCCCTTCTTTGGCTATTTTAAGTCAACTGAATACTTATGCGGTGGCAGTCTTGAGCTGCATCTATAGTCTGCGATGTCTTCTTTCGTAATGTTGGGCCAATCTGTGGCCAATGAGTCTTTTCGTTGGAGCAGTCACGTTCTGCTCATGTTTTTTGTCTACTGTCGGGGTAATCCGGCCTTATCCAAAGGCGAGGACAGTCGTTTGCAGGTGGTTCAAGATCTTCATCTGACAGCGTTACTTCTGCTAGTTTAAGCCAGTGAGATCGCATGTCAGGGGCAGTCCTGGGCTTCGTCTATGTTTTGTGCGGGGGTGGATGTTGTGAAAGATGCTTGCAGATCTCGTTTCCTGTCAAGCTGAGGCGGTTTATTGACCTGCCGAGGTCGCTCTGGGTTCGTGCCGTGGGATGATCCTATTTAGCAGGATCTGGGGCAGTTTAAGGTTGTGCTTAGGACCTGTTGTTGTTACTGCTATGCGTTTTCTTCTTTTCCAGGGGTGATGTCATACCAGGACATCAGCAAGGCAGTTTTACGTTGTGCCGGGGATGTATCGATCTGCGAATAAATACTGGGTGGTGCTTTTCAGCACCGTTGAGATAGTTTAACGTCATATCGAGGACATGTCATACTGCTGCAATAAAAACTCGCTGGGTATATTATCTGGGCCTTTCATCGGCTGTGTCTTGTCTACAATTTCATGGGTTCGGGGAGACCAGGTGGCGTCTGCGGAGCAATTTCTCCTTGTTTTGGGGTCTGATACTTCTGCAGGCAGTTTGTTGCATCATAGGGGTGCCTAAGCCACATTGGTTTCTTTTCTTCCTTCTGCGGTTGTAGGGCTGAACACCTCCAACTATGTCCTCTGGGGTGAAATCCACATTCATGGCATCTGTCAGTCATGCATGCTCCCCATTCTGGTTCAGGTTGCGACTATGCCTGCTGGTCATATCATTCTTGTAGGTTTTGTATAATGGAGGAGAGTGGCTCCATGGTCTGCAGTTGGCGGTCTTTGAGATTTAGGGCTTTGTATGCCCAATCTAAGTCCTTATTGGTTGGCGGAGCTTGGTTACTCATGGCGATGAAGAGTTGGGCTACTGTTACTTCGAGGAATTGGACACGTCCCTGCAACTCCTTGACTTGTTTGTGGGAGTCTTTCTGGTTTGCCCAAATGTCCGAGAACTCTTCTGCTACTTCATTGACTTTATCAGCCCAGTTGTCGCGATGGGCGTTGGTCATAGCCTTCTTGGCTGTCTTAGTCGAGTCATACAGGTTGAATCATTTTGCCATGGTGTGTCGGGGTTTCTTATGTCGTGAACCAGGCCTCCCTTCCGTCGGGGGCGAGTTGCTGCTTATGCCAATTGTGTCTCTCGTATCATGATCTGGGGTCATCTTCTTCGTTGCTGCTTCATTTCTTCGGAGGGAAGGCTACCCTCGTGTCTTCTTCATCTTGGCCCAAGATCTGGTCATTGTACTCCTTCTGGTGGAGTTCCTTTCTGCCATCGTACACTTACCCCTTATTTCTAATGGGCCTAGTGATTAGTCTATGTCATAAGTCAAATACCTCAATGCTCAGGGTCTTGATTTGGTCTGTGCGAGTATCCCCCAACTAATCCACAAAGGGGAATTCTAGGTCATAAATGTTTTCCAGTGGGCTCACGGCTCGGTTGGGGTCCCGTGATCGTTCAGTTGTCTTGTCGCTTGCGAGGGACCCCAACTGTCTGTGAAGGGTGTCCATTAGTCTGGTCATAGATGCTTACCCCTATTTGTCGGTGGGTCTAGCTATGTTGTCGTTAGTGTTGGTCCTGTTTCATACCTGATGCCTTATACGAAGGTTTTTGTTTGCTTTTTCTGGGGAAGCCTGTAACCCTAATGTTGATGTCGAATATGGCCAGTCATTCAGCCTGGTAAATGTGGCTGGTCGGTTAGCCAGTGGTTGAGCAGTTAGTTGCTCCAATAATGTCAGTATTCTGGTGCATCACCCTTCGGTCGGTTGAGGGGCTATAGCATGTCATATGGGTGTCTGAGACCTGATAGAAAGAGTGTCGATCTTCATCCTGCGAAGTGCTGGTAACTGGTGGTGGAAAGCATCGGTGGCAATCCTGCGGTTCTCCAGTGATAGTCTAAAGAGAATAGGGTTGGTTGTGTAATGTGCATGGGCACTGGAGAAAGAGAAGGAAGAGAAGGCGGCCTGCTACTGAGGGGATCTTGATCCTGGAGACTACCTGGTAAAAGAAGAGAGGGATCAAGCCTGCTTCTGCGCTTTGGTGGGCACATCACAGTCCTAGGGATGGGAGGCCACAGCGACCATCCTTCAGATACTGAGTCCGGTGTTCTGAGAGAAGGGATGCAGTTTGTGCACACATGCGGGTGTGACTGGCGTGTGGCTGAACTTCTATCCAAGAAGTGGGGTGCCCTATCATTGGTGTCACTCCTGGCCAGGCTTTCAGTCGGTCTTCATCGTCACTGCCTTTTCTTAAGGGGAGGGCTAACCCCATTGTCGAATCTGAAAACAAGAGAGATCCCAGGTTAATCCGGTGATCAGAGGCTGAGGCAGTTTCTGCCATGCCGAGGGTGAGAGGTGTCAAGGTTGGAGTCTACTGCTTATCGTGGGTCAGTCCAGTGATACCATATTCTTCCTTGATGAAATGCCAATCAATGGGTAGACTGAATAGTGGGCATCTTGTCGGTTAGCATCGAGTGGTTGTATACTGCTAGCAAGAGTAGACTCTCTGGAATACTACACTTTTGGGTTCCTAAGGTGTGCCCCAATGAGTGTTGTCACGGTGATCCAGGGTTCGTCCTGCAATCTGAGGCAGTTTATCGTCATACTGAGGATGTACGAATGTTGAGCTGTTAAAGAGGGATTCCAGTTATAATGCTCCCGGCTGAGAGCCTCAAAGCCTCAGGTTGGCTGTTGGTAGTCGAAGATGCCATGTACAGATGGCGTAGGGTAGCAAATGCGTAATGGTCCCAATATAATGCCTTGGGCTGAAGGCCTCAAGCCTGTGTTGGCTATAGGTCTGCGATGTGAAGCGGGTGTTGGTCATAAAGGTCTGTGGGCATCTGCGCAATCTGGCACAAGAACTTGCCGGAGCCGTCAACCTGTGGCGAGTCGATACTGGTCGTAAGTGGAACTGTAGGGTGTCTAGCAATCTACTGCTGCATTGTGGTAGGATCCGGCGATAGAACTTCTCTCAACCCATCATCCTGTCTATCTCGCTCGCCTGCGAGTAACCCTTGATAACTCTCTACTGTGTCTGCTTATCAAGTATGATGTCATCATAGGCTTCCAGGGCAACATCAAGGGCCGCAGTGGAAGATGTGAGCTTATCATAATGAAACAACTTGAGCCTGAGCTGTCAAGCCTAGGGCTAGTAGTGGCAAATGGTGAGAGTTGCAATGTGTCTTCAAGGGGAGCCATGCTGTCGTAGGTCTTAAGGTTGTGCAATAAGAGCGGGGAAGTCAATAGGCATTTATGCAGCAGCCTAGTCGATAGCCTTCAAGACCCTAGTGGTGCAGCGTCATTGTGGATCTAGGTCTAGTAGCTTGTGAGGCCACTACCCATCAATGATAAGCTGGGGTCTTGGGGGATAGCAGCTGGGGTTTATATACTGTTACAGAGTTTGTACCTATTTGTACACTATTACTACATATGGTCCGTTAAGGGCCGGCTTAGTTACCATATATGGTCTGTGGAGTTCATGGGTCTCTGTGGATCAAAGGAATATCTTGGTCTGTGCGAGTGGGGTGATGCTTGGAGCAGTGCGGGGCTGTGTGTGGCTATGTGGGGCTGTATGGCATAAGGCATAGGCTGTGGTGAGGATGAATGGCTATTGGTCATGAGTCCGTATGAGTCATGCTGGTGTTTATGCGCAAGTATTGCTATGGGCCGAGGTACGAGGGCGATGCGATGGCAAGAGATTGCATGACTATGGCGTGATGCGGGGCTGCGGAGTGGGACTGGGAGATGTGGAGTGCCAAAGGTGGTGTCAGGGCTAAGGGCTGGCAATGCGGTGACATATCATTGGGCGAGTTCATGTGTCAAGAGCCATTGTATGAGGCTATTTATAGGCATGAGCTGTGTGGTGTGCATATCTATATGCCAGGCAACTGTAAGGGAGTCCGGGGTCTGTATCGCAAGGGGTGGCGCTGTCTACGAATGCTGTCTGCCGTTAAAGGGGGCTGTGCCCATCCGAGACACGAGGATTGTGCTGAGAGTGGCTATGCGAGGGTCTAGATCATATCACGTGCAGGGTCATATGACTGGTGAGAGACTGTGCCACGAGGCATCACTGATAGATCATGTTTCGTCAGGTGACCATGGAACTATGGGTCACGTGCAGGGAGCTGTAGTGGAGATGAAGGTGAGTGGTGGCTTATAGGGCAACGAGGGGCAAGGAGCACTATATTGTAGGGCATCGTAGGGTGCTGGAATGGTAGCAAGGGAGTGTGAGCGACTGAGCTAGGGGCCAAAGTAAAGGAAAAAGAGTAACGCAGGCCCATGCATAGCATCGAGCACGGTGTGATTGTAACATGTAACAGCTTGGCTTGTGACAGGTGGTTAAGCCACCTGTCTGGCTTATAGGGAGTTAGCACAGGGCCATTTCTGCATGCAAGGACATTGCTGGGCCCCATGGCCTGGTTTGCCACATCCCAAGCATTCATGCTTGGCTGATTTGTGGTATCGAGCACAGCCCCCTGGTTTCTGCCAGTCATTGCAGATGGGGTCCTCAGAGGGGTTGGTAAGGGCACCACTGAAGGTGTGGTGTGCATAGGCAGGGGATCCATTCCAGAGGGTGCTCTCATTACATTCATGGATGCAGTGCGGGTGGTGTCTAAGACACTTGGGACACATGGAGTGGCACTAGGAGAGGTCCACACAGGTACAGGGAGAGGAAGTGGAAGCAGCTAGGGGCTTTGAGGGCAAAGGGGAGGGCAGCTGTGCCTGTGAAGGTTTGCTCCAAAATCCCAAGTATGGGGGGGACTTGGAGTGAGAGTTGTGGTGGCACTCTGAGCTCCAGTCTGCACAGGAGTTGTGGTGCTGGGGGTGCTGGGCACTTAGGGAGAAAAGAGCATTTCCAAGGGAAGACTTGACCTGAGAGTGTCAGGGATGTGTGGTGACAGAGTGTGTCAACAGGGGGGGTGGAGGAGGCATAGCAGGGGAGAGTGTTTGATTAGGGGTAGTGGGAGACAAGGGGGGGGCAGGGACTAACCTTACGGATGACCTGTTCTTGGATGCTTGCATTCACCTCAAAGGTGATGGTGTTCATGAGAGATTCATTTATGGTGGTGATGTTGAAGGCAAGGCCATTGCCAAGTTTAAGGAGGTTGTGCCATTGGTGGTGGACTTGGAAGGTGTAGGTGAGCAGGGTTGTCTGGCCATTGGGGGTGGCATGGAGTGGGTGATTCTCAAGGTTCCAGAAGAATTGGGCCATGGCATGGAAATGCTTTTTGGGCCAGGGGACAGTCTGGATGCAGTGGAGGAAGTGGTTCTTAGCAAGGGTGAAATCTATGAAGGTGAGGTTGTGGTCAGTACAGGCATTGTGAGAGGCCTTGACTGAAGTAGCAGGGCATAGGGTTATGATGTTGTTAGAGCTAGCTAGGCTGGAAGTGTCATCTGCCTGGGAACTGTTTTTGAAGGCATCTACACATCCCTCTGGGGTGAAGTACCATAACTCTATGTATTCTCCATCAGCAATCTTGTTGAGGGTGTATTGGGATGGGTGTGGGTCAATGGTGCTGGGAGGTGCTGCATCACTGAAATCATTCATCTTGGCCTTGGCCTTGTCAGGTGCCAGGGCATGAGGCTCAGGAATGATGGTTGGAGGCCTGGCACCAGCTTCTGCCAGGGCTTGTGGACCTGGGTTCTCCAGTTGGCACAGGTCTGGCATGGGGGGACATGGATTTTCCCCTGGGTCATCCTCCTGCTCCCTCTGGCAGTGCCATGCTTGCTCAAGTTGGGTGAGCACTTGTGCTGCATGCAAATTGTCTGCCTTCATGAGGGCATCATGGATGAGTTGGAAGTTGTCCACATCTAGGTTCAGGGGACTGGCAGGGCCAGGATTGAAACAACCCTAAGTGCAAGGGCATTTAGTATGAGCAAGAGGCTAGTGTGACTAGCAAAGCGATATGGAGACAAGCAAGGGACCCTTGCATGTACTGAGCACTGGAGGGGAAGACCCAAGAAGACTCGAATGAGGAGCCCCTTGGTGTTGCATTGGGGGTTTATATACTGTTACATGATTTGTACATATTTGTACACTATTGCCTAAATGGGGTGGTATTTAGGGCAAGTGTGGGAATGAGAGGGTTATGCCATTGGACAGGGGTGAGTCATCATTAGTCACTACATAGCCTTGTGCAGCTGCAGCCTTTGAGAGGTTATTGCTATTGGTATGGGAGTGAATGGTGCAATAGCAGTGCAGTATGGTGTTTATGCAGCTGTGCAAGGGCCTAGACCTGCTGAGGTAATCCCACTTTATGCAGCCACATGTGGTGTGGGAATGCTGTCATTTGGTTAGGCTCTATGGTCCTTTCCCGTTGTAAATGGGTCTTGAAAATGAGTGAAAAAGGTGGGAAAATTGGGTATGTAACAAGGATTGACCATGGAGAAAAGAAAATGGATAGGAAGGGTGTGTGGGAGTGGAGAGGTGCGGAAACAAGTGTGGGGAGTGATGAAGCAGTGAGGATGAGAAGGGGAGAATGCTAGGGATGAGCAGGGAGGTGGAGGCACAAGAAGAGAAAGGGTGGGGCACCACTAGAACTCACTCATCCAAAGACCTAGCACTGTGTCTGTGCTTGTGCCTCACTGGCCACAGTGCAACAAATTGTCAACAAGCATGGCCACCATCACAAAATTTGGCTCAGGAGTGTCTTAGTGATATCTAACAGCCTTCTTGGTCAGAGGATGACAGTCTGGGAGGGCAAGGTTGACTTGAACTCCATGAACAAGCATGTTGTGATCAAGGACTTGTGGATTGACCTACTGAGGAAGTTATTATAAGGCTGAACTGAGCAGCTGGAGTCCACAGTCACAAACTATATGAATTAGAGTCTAAGTAGACATACCTGGAGTCCACAGTCACAAACTGAAGAGAGCAGTGACTGTGGATCCCCGACTATAAACTATGAGGGGAAACAAATAACAACAAGGTGCCATACTGGCAAAGAAATCTAAATAAGCTAGATGGGAAAATGGGGAAATGCGCAGAGTGTGCAATCAATACATCCCTAACAGAAGTACACAGAAGGAATGATTCTACACATTCTAGGACAACATGGTATCAAAGGTGTGCCTACATTAGCCAGTGAACAGCAAGTCAAGACCCCCCTCCAGGATCCCACACACTCAAATACCATGGTCAATCACTCTACACATTTCCTTCTCTCAGCCCTCCCTCCCAATTCCCTGTTCCAGCTGTGGGCCCTATCTCATCTTGTCTCTCAGCCTATTAGAAAGCTTGTCCTTGAGTTTTCATCTATCAGGGAGCTCCTCATCACATTCCTCAATTACACTGTCAGTGAGTAGCTTCCATTCCTACATCAAACATGATCACTAATTAGAATCTACCACATAAGAATGCACTTTAGGTGGCTGGTGTCCTTCACTGTGATGTTAGCCCATTAAATCTCTTTTTTGGCAAGGCTCACAATTAAACCAATCACAGCATACACATAGAGCATCTTTCTGACAAGGACTGTGAGCACTTATGCAAGGAAATATAGAACCTCAAATGGCAAGGTATCCTTGGTGACTGGGGCTACACAGTCCCCATCATCACTCCTTTGGCAACCACTTCCTCTGATTCTTCATCAGATGTTGATATTTCTCACTCTGATGCAACTCCAACATCACCAATTGAAGCTGATGCTTCTAAACCCTCTGTTCAGTATAACAATCATGTCCTCACCCAGAAGATTGACTCTCATGATGCACCAGCATTGATGCCCATATTGGAGCTCACAGCAAAAGACAACATTGTGCTATTTATGGGTACCAACAATCTGAAGAACAACCCTCACAAAACTATTGACTTATGCCTGCTATATCAGACAGTTAGTCAGACTGCTTTCATTGAACTTACCTAGCTAACACATATCTTAAGAGTTAATGGAGAACAGGATGTGGGAACAGTGTGAGGTGATATAGGTGATGCTTCACTCACTTGCTATTCAGTCAACACAGCTGTTTTGTCTATGGACAGCTGTATTGCATATTTCAAGTATTCCACATGAATTTCCTTTTTTGTCTGCAAAAACCATGTGGCTTGCCTGTCTTTGTTCCCTCCATCTCCTTTTTCAGTCATCTCACCTTACACCTCACACACAAACCCTTCCAGCTCTTATATTACACACAAACACTCTTACATCCATAAAGAAGAGTCTTGAGACTCATTTCTATCAGTTCAAACCCTTATCTTGGCCCTCATCTAATAGCATTGATAGCATTGACAAGCACTTTGGTTGTTGGTTTGTAATATCTAATAATCTGTCATTCTAGTGTCATCC
>JBBPTI010000843.1:0-10195 GCA_038093995.1 Tylopilus aff. callainus
CAATATCTACAACAGTGACAGTGGACTATCTAGGGCAAAGCTACTACACATCCAGTTCTTCCAGCTCAGCCACTATTCTCCCCACTTTCACAATTACTGAATCTTGCACAACCTCCAGTGCCTTAAAGTCTGTGCAGATCTGGAATAGTTCCACTTGTGCTGCATTCAGATGGCAGACTAGCATCTGGCACTGCTTTTGGATTGTGGTCAACTCAGGCCTTGTCACTACTGGTGCCTTCCCCTTTCCCTTGCTCCTCACCAGCATCTCTTCCTTGCTCACACTTTCATCCTCATCAAATACTATGGAGGGGGGCTGCTTGCTTGGGCCAGCCTTGGCAGTTGGCCTTATTGGCCTTCCCACTGGAAATGGTTAGTCCAAGATACCACTATACAATTACCACTTACCTCATGTGGTCTTGATGACCACTTCTGCCTGATTGATCTTCCTCACTCCTGACTGACCTGCCATGAAACTACACCAGACCTTCAGCCTATGACACTACATGCAGGTGACCCTGGCCCCTGTCTCACATCCTTCTGGGATGCCTGCCTTCATGCACAAGTCACAGATGCAGTGCACTGGTGCCTGCCCTATCAGCCACATTGTTGCTACCTGCCTCTTAGGGGCAGGGACTGTCTCCTCTGGCTCATCATCATCTGTCTGTGGTCACTAGCCTGAGTCAGTGTGGCCATATCAACTGGGTCAGTTACTATGCACCTTTAGTGAGGACATCACAAACTGCACATCCAGCAATGATGCCCACTTCTCCATGGTCACCATCTGCTCCACCTGTTACAACCTCGCTTGCGCCCCTATCTTTTTGCCTTCACCCCTCTTCTTCACCCCTATCCTGGCATCGATACCCTCTAAGGGCCCTGCTTACTAACAGCATTCACATGCCACACAATGGCAGCGCAAAGCTGTGTTTACCTTAATAGGTGGTCTAGCCCTCCTTTGCATAGCCCCATGACATCATAATCGCACCATATCACGCCATCTCACGTCATCGGCACCCGGGCTATGCAAACCAGTGCAGTGACTCCACATGACTCACTCATGGCCAGTAGCGTAAACCCCTCATCCCCACATCTACCCTAAAGTGACCATATGTAGTAACAAGGGCACAATACATACAAACACTCTGTACTGTATTTAAAGTTGTCAATCAAGCCCCAGAATCCTCATTCAAGTTATTCTGGGTTTTCCCCTTAGTCCTTAGTTGATGCCTGGGTTCCCGCTAGCTCTAGTCACTTGCTCCCTCTCCACTGTCACACAGCTCACTATCAGCCCCGCCTAAGGGTTGTTTCATAATAACTCGAATCGCTTTCGCTTTGCCGTCGCCACTGCCACCCCAAAGCCCCAACAGTAGTGAGCTCCACAGGATCGTTGGCCATCGTTACTAACAGCCTCCTGCCCCAGTGAACCCAGAACAGATCAATATCCCGCGTCCTGAGTACGCGCTTGACGTTGCTGCCCTTGCTGCCAGCACTCGCCTCTTTATAGAGGAGCACCCGCACCTATTCGCTCAAATCTTCGACCCCGCCTCCGCCGCTGCACAGAGAGAAAGGAGGTTAGTAGGGGAGTATAGGGAAGTAAAGAAGGAAGAGGAGGAGGATTTAGTACTACCACTGTCGCCTGCCCCCTCTCCTAAGCATAAGTCGACCCCACCCGAGTCCATTGACCCAAACAACCTCGAGGGTCCATACTGTGACCCCACCTCACCTGAGACCCACCACTGCCTCAACAAAGAGTACCGTCGTTGGCAAGAGAACTGCGCCCAGTATCTCGTCAAAGAAGCCTGCCTCACACGCTGCAAGAGAATCGCCGCAGCAAGAGCTGCCTGCCGCACTGCCACTGCCACCCTTGTCCGACCAGATAACGGTCCGGGACGCCTATGCCCTCACACATCTCTGTGCCGCCCTCCTCACCTTTAGTCGTGTAATTGTAGCCCCTGCTACAACAACTTTCCATAATCTTCCTTTTGCTTACCTACATCTTTTGTTAGGTATTTTCCTCGCCCGTCTTATATGATCTTTCAGCTCCTGCTGATTACCTTCACCTTTCTCATTGTTTTCTTTGCTGTTCTCCTTACTTACTTTTTACTTTGCCTTCTTTCTCTCGTCGCACGAGAGCTTACCCCGCTTCAGTTTCAGATAGCCATTCGAGAAGGAGCCTACTCCTTCACCTTCGGATATGAGAGACAGGCTATCCACGCCAAAGAAGAACAGCCGCAACAAAATTACGGCTGGTAGTTATTAAATAAAGCCTTTTTTTTCTCTCCCAGACCCCGAGTGACCACTATAGGACAACTGTTTATGTGACTCCAACGGAAGGAGGACAAACAGAAGAGACTGAGACCGATCAGCCGACCACAAATACTGCCGGTTAGATCCACCCCATATCGAGCAACCAGAAACCCAGCGATAATCGAAGAGTATCGAAGAAGAACCTGGGTGATCCGAGATGGAAAAAGAGTTCAAATCCCGAAAACACACATAGCCCACCACTATGTTGGCATCCACGCTCCAAATCCTCGCCGACCCAAACCTCATGTTGGAGGACAAGATTGCCACCATTGCATTAGAGTTCACTATGCTAACCAAGCAAAATCAACAACTCTACAATGGGTGCATTGAAGAACAGAAGAAGACCGCAGCCCTACTCAAAGATGTAGTGGCCCTCGAGCAAACCGTGAATAACCTAAACAGCGCCACCACCGCGGGAGGCAAGGCCACCCGAAAAGTAGAAGTCTTCGCTGACCCCGGAGATTACGAAGGATCTGTCACCAAATTCAAAGAATGGTGGGCCAAGATTAAGGCTTGGCTTCACACGAACTGGTCTACCATTCTTCCGAGAAGCTATGAAGCAGTCACCGCAGTCCTGTCATGCTTAAAAGGACTGAAGGCCGGCCCGTTCGCCCAAACCTGGCTTCGCTGCAGTCAGAGTTATACTTGGGATGAGCTTGTCCAGGAGATGGAAAGTCTATTCCAATCGGTAAATCAGAAAGACTGGGCAGTTGCCCAACTGGAGCAACTCCGACAAGGCACTCTCCGGACCAACAATTTCCTAGTCTGCTGGGAAGCCCTATACCAGATGGCCAAGATAGATGATAGCCACGCCATCTGTCTTCTAGAGCGGAATACGGCCCGACACATCATCCTCCAGATATTCAAGGAAGGCACCAGAAAGTCCACTCTGGCCGCCTACCTACAGAATATTCGCAACGTGGGATGCGCAATGGAGGCCCTCACGTTTATCCAAGGCCGGCCTCAGCAGTATCAATCCCGTGGGGACCGAATGGAGGTAGACCACTTTGAAGAAGCGGATGAGGAAGACGTCTTCGCCATAAGGAACAGTCCAGGCAAGTGTTTCAACTGTAAAGGAGCCGGCCACATGGCCTGAAACTGTAAGAAGCCGAAGAACCAGTGCCCAGAATGCCACTTCCATGACAGAGGACATCGTTTCAGCTGCAAGAAGAGAGTTGCCCGAAGGATCGCACTGGCACCTGACGAAGCAAGGGTCGCCCCAGTCGAAGAACAGGATTTTCCCCCTGCCGAAAAGGAGCAGAAGGGAAAAGGCAGAGCCTAGGAGACGATCTGGGTGTCTCACAGGCTAACAGTAATGATTTCTTGGTGGAACTAACCAAACTTGTAGCCATGCTAACCACTTTAGTATCTAACGTAGCTGGTCTAGGGGGGTCTCCTAGCAAGCCCGGCAGGGACCAAGATACTAAACCTGTGCTTAATTCCCCTGTTCCCGCCAAACAAATCCCAGAAACCCCAAGGATGTACACAAGGGTAATACACAAAGGAAAAGAAATAAAACTAACTGTACAAATAAAACCGTCCTCCTCTGATAGATACGCCACCGTGGAAGCCCTGATTGATAGTGGGGCAAATCTGACCATAATTAACCAGGACTTCGTTCGGAAGCACAAGATCCCCACTCTAACCACATGTAGGACGATTATCGTTCATAATGCAGATGGATCCGAAAACACCGGAGGAAGGATCACGGAGGAGGTAGAGGTTTACTGCGATGTTAACAGATATAAAGAAATGCTTTGGGCATACGTATCAAACATCGGCAACAATGACCTTATTCTAGGATATCTGTGGCTGAAAGAACACAATCCGCGCATCAATTGGAAGACCAGACAGATTCAGTTTGCCGATTGCCTGGAAACGTGTAATTACAAAAGGAGTGCCAGAGCCATTCACCGACAAGAGGTAGGGGAGGCCCCCCATGCAGAGAGAAGGAGCCAGGAGAAGCAGATTCAATCCGACCCAGAAAAGAAAGAACCACTCTCGCTTGTTCTGAAGCAGTACCATCAGTACCAGAAGGTGTTCTCCCAAAGGGAATCGGAACGGATGCCCCTCCGAAAGCCTTGGGATCATGCTATCGATCTAAAGGACTCCTTCCACCCTAAGAAAGGGAGGATTATCCCCTTAAGCCCCCAGGAGCAGAAGAAGGTGGACGATTTTGTGGAGGATCAGCTGAAGAAAGGATACATCCACCCCTCCAAGTCCAAGCAAACGTCTCCCATGTTCTTCGTCCCCAAGAAAGACAGTTGAAAAAGAATGGTACAAGACTACCAATATCTGAATGAGCACACCGTCTGAAATAACTATCCACTCCCACTGATCTCTCAACTCGTCGACAAGCTCAAAGGAGGGCAAATCTTCACCAAGATGGATCTCCAATGGGGGTACAACAATATACGGATTAAAGAGGGAGATGAATGGAAGACTGCCTTCGTTTGCCATAGAGGGGCCTATGAACCCACAGTAATGTTCTTCAGACTCTGTAACTCCCCTGCCACGTTCCAGACCATGATGAACAACCTATTTTCGGACATGCTGGACGTGGTTGTATACATCGATGATTTATTAATATTCTCGAAGAATGCGGACCAAGCATCACATGAGCAGAGGGTGAAAGAGGTTCTGGAGAGGCTAGAGAAGAATGACCTCTTTGTCAAACCAGAGAAGTGCGCCTTCTCGGTAACAATGGTAGAGTTCCTCGGAATGATCGTCGGACCAACCAGAATTGTCATGGACCAAGGAAAGGTAAAGGCAGTGGTCGATTGGCCAAGCCTGACTACGCTCTGGCAGACCTGTGCCTTCCTCAGACTTGCTAACTTCTACAGATGATTCATCAAGGATTATGCAAAGATAGCTCGACCCCTGCATGATCTTACGAAAAAGGACATAGTCTTTGAATGGACCCTGGAGTGCGAAGAGGCCTTTACACGACTAAAATGCCACTTCACCACAGCGCCAGTACTCGCCTACCCGGATAATAACTGTCGCTATCGGCTGGAAAGTGATGCCAGCAATTGCGCAGTAGGTGCCGTGCTCTCAATCCAAAAGGAAGACTGATGGCATCCCGTAGCCTTCTCTTCCCACTCCATGACCCCAGAGCAGTGGAATTATCCAATCGCTGATAAAGAAATGCTAAGCGTCATCTCCGCACTTGAAACCTAGAGACATTATCTGGAAGGAACGACTCACGAGTTCGAAATCTGGAATGACCATCAGAATCTCATGTGGTTCATGACACGACAGGATCTTAATCGACGACAAGCCCGATGGGCCCAGTACCTCTCCCGGTTCAATTTCAAATGGTGCCATAAGGTTGGCACCCTGATGATGAAAGCAGACGCACTCTTACGGAGATCGGATCTAACGGCGGAAGGAGCACAAGACAACAAGGGAGTTTTAGTAATCCTGCCAGAGCAAGTAAGACAGGTGGGGGAGGAGAGCGAAATCACTGAGGTAACCACCCCTGGTGACGAATTAACCAACAAAATCTCCCACAGGACCACACGGCTCCCCGAGGCCACCCTCAAGAAGTTGATGGCACAGGAATATGAGATTAAAGATCGGGTGCTCAAGAGAGGTGATTGGATTTATGTACCCCCCAACCTCCAAGTCTGGATCATCACCCTCCATCATGATCATGCCACTTGTGGCCACCCTGGCATTCATTGGATGCTAGAGCTTCTTACCCGATTTTACAGTTGGCCTGGGATGAGGAAAGATGTCGAAGAGTATGTAAGAGTATGCACAAGGTGTGCCCACGCAAAGTCCACCAATCAACCACCACAAGGGGAACTCCAGCCCTTACCAGTACCTGCCAACCCCTGGGAGGATATCTCTGCGGACTTCATAACTAACCTGCCGCTTGCCAGACAATATGACGCCATCTTAACAGTTGTTGACTGATTCTCAAAAGAGGTAGAGCTGGTGCCATGTCGCAAGACTTGCACTGCAGCAGACTTAGCGGACTTATATTTATCTCATGTATGGAAGCACCATGGTCTTCCCCGATCTATTGTTTCGGATCGAGGCCCACAATTCACCGCCTTGTTAATGACCTCACTTTGCATCCAGTTAGGTATAACGGTGAAGAAATTGACAGCTCACCACCCTCAGACAGATGGTCAAATGGAACGAATGAACAGAGAAGTGGGCTCTTATCTATGAATGTACTGTGCTGAACGACAGGATGACTGGGCTCGATGGTTGCCCCTGGCCCAATTCTCCCTGAACACAAAGCAGTCCTCTGCTTCCAAGTTCTCCCCTTTTCAGGTCACACGCACGTATCAGCCTTGGATGGGTGTTGAACCTAGGAATACCAAGTCACCCGCTGCCTCCGAAGTAGCACGCGATTACCAGACAGTCTTAGAGCAAACAAGAGTACACCTCAAAGCAGCCCATGAATGGATGGCGAGCACAGGGAATAAACACCGCAGCCCAGCCCTGTCCTATGCTGCCAGGGATAAGGTTTGGTTAGCCACCAACAATCTGACACTTCCTTTCCCCTGTTGAAAACTCACGGATCGATGGGTGGGACCTTATCCCGTTATCAGCATGAGAGGACCTAACACCATGCATCTCCGGCTTCCCTCGTACATCCGGATTCATCTGGTTGTTAACATCTCCCATGCAAAGCCTTATTCTTTCCTGCTTCCATCGCAGCTGGACCCTCAACCCGGTTCCGCGCTTATCACCAACAATTGCGATGCTGAATACGAGGTCGACTTCATTGTTGATTCATGACCTCGCGGCCGGGGACTACAGTATCTTGTCCACTGGAAGGGCTATCCTGTGGAGGATCGTACCTGGGAACCGGCCTCTCATCTCACTCACTGCTCTGATGCCCTCTGCAACTTCCACTGCGCTCACCCCGCTGCTCTGTGCCCTGTCTCTCGTTTGGCCTTCGCCACTCTTTTCGCTCGCCCTCTCCCCTTTGCTGCCCCGGAGGTTCAGCTTTAGTTGGGGGGTAGTGTTACGACCTCGCTCACGCCCCTATCTTTTTGCCTTTGCCCCTCTTCTTCACCCCTATCCTGGCATCGATACCCTCTAAGGGCCCTGCTTACTAACAGCATTCACACGCCACACGATGGCAGCACAAAGCTGTGTTTACCTTAGTAAGCAGTCTAGCCCTCCTTTGCACAGCCCCATGACATCATAATCGCACCATATCACGCCATCTTGCGTCATCAGCGCCCAGGCTGTGCAAACCAGTGCAGTGACTCCACATGACTCACTCATGGCCAGTAGCATAAACCCCTCGTCCCCACATCTACCCTAAAGCGACCATATGTAGTAACAAGGGCACAATACATACAAACACTCTGTACTGTATTTAAAGTTGTCAATCAAGCCCCAGAATCCTCATTCAAGTTATTCTGGGTTTTCCCCTTAGTCCTCAGTTGACGCCTGGGTTCCCGCTAGCTCTAGTCACTTGCCCCCTCTCCACTGTCACACAGCTCACTATCAGCCCCGCCTAAGGGTTGTTTCACCACCTCCTTGACCTCCATTACTGTATCTTGCATTGGTACCAGTGGGGCCACCCTTCTCCTCTCCATCCATTCTGTACACATTAGCTCAGCCACATGGAGCACCTGACTCACCTCTGGATCCAAGTCCATGTTAAGCTGGAGTGCATCAGCCTCATCTTGGGCCAACTCTAACACATTCTGCCCTTGCTGTTAATGAATGGTATCATGGCAAGTGGTACCCAACTTACCAATGCCAACCCAAATCCCTTCATCCACATCATCTTCACCTCCTCCAACTTGTCCTGATTGTCCAGCATTAACTTCACAACCACCTCTGCCTAACCTATCACATCTTGGACCTTCTGGTGCACAGCCTGTCAAAGTGCCACCTCAGTGTTATTTAAGGAACAGTGGTGGTTGAGTCAGCCCTTGAATTGGGACATGGTGAGTTGTGAAAGATGAATAAGAGAGTAGTGGTGGTGATGTTGAGAGTCTTGTGCCAGTGCACACACACTCTTAGCCATCTAACTTCAGATCCCACAAACCAATTGGTCAGCCTGTGTACCTGACTGGAGATAGTCAGCATCTAAGTCCCCAGTGGATATAGAGAGTCAGGACTCTCTGTGGTTATATCTGGTTTTTTTCCTACATCTTATGGTCCCTCTTTCTGCAGTTCCAATTACTTACTTTGACTCTGGACTCACTTTAGTTATAATCTGGTTCCTAGTCTGATGCAGTGGTTAGTCTGGAATTACCAGACTCTACTCAGACAGACCATTTTTTTTATTTTACTATTTCCTTTTCTGTTCTTACTTATATAACAGCCTTGTATGCTGTCATTTAACTATTTTCTGGTCATAGTCAAGTCCAGGGTATGCCTGGACTATAAAAACTTGTTTTATTTTATAGGAAAGGAGCAAACCTTTGGCTCACACCATCACCATCTACCATTTACCATCTACCATTCACCACTATCATTCTACCATCCACCATCATCATCTTCACTACTTTTACATGCATTCCCATGATCTATAGCCTGGACTACCAGACTAACACACCCTAAACCATCTGATCCACTTCTTGGACCTCCATTAAGTGGTTTTTAACTTTATCTCACTAATCCCCTTGCCAGAGTCCCTTTTGGGGTGAACATAATCACTCCCCCTCACAACCAGGATGATCAGGACTAGCAGGTTTTGCCCCTAGTCTGCTTCCAGGTGTCCTAATCACTTTACAGCATGATGCATATCTTCTCTGTGGCAATAAGACCAGCAGTGGTTCCTAAAGTGTCAACCTGGTCTAGAAAGTGGGGAAGCTCAGTAGGTACCTCCCCAGTAAATTCAGGAGCACCATGAGCCCCACATGCAAGCATAGTAGTGCCTTGGTTAGCCATTGGTCTGGGTGGAGGAACTATAGGAGGAAGTGGAGGTTAGGGAAGGTGAAGATGAGAGAGTGGTATGGGAATAGGTGCAAGACTGGAGGACATAGTGAGCAATGACAGAGTGTGAAAAGTGTGGACCAGTGGTAGCAAACTTGGGCAAAAAGAGCCCTTAGTATTGTCAAAGAGATCTTGTAAGGATGAAGTGGTGGAAGATGATGTACCAGGATATAAAGATGACTGGGGCAAGTAGTCCACAGTAAGCAGTGAAAGTAGGCTAGAAATCTGAGATGCAGGGAGGTTCTCCTGGACTCTCCTGGGAGTGGACTCTATATATCCACCAGGAATGAAAGGTCCTATGTTTGGCTTGTCACCTAGAATTTCTTCTGCAATAGTCAGACTCAGAGTCTCAATACTGGGAGTCTGCCAAGAACCTGATGGCTGTGTGTCAGCTAAAATGAATGATGTAGAGCAGAGATGGGATTTATTCAGCCAATCTGAATCAGCAGAGGAGTGGTCCAAGCTATCACCTGTTAGTAAACTGAGCTCATGGTTGGTCAAGTCAGGGAGGTCAGAGCAGTTATGTCTTGTGTTTGAGGGTGACACCAGATGAAATAAGGTGGAGTCCTCACTGATTTGCAAATTGTGAAAATGTGCACATAAATTTTCAAGGTTGGATTGCTGGGCAATGAGTCATTGACTTCATCTGGAACCCCATTGTGAGTCCCTCATAGTGGGCTCCAGTTGTAAGGATTGCAAGGATTTTGGGGTGGACTTTGGTAGAAGTCCTAGAAGTCCTAGGGGTTTTCAGTGTACAGTGACTCCAAAAACCCTTTCCATGCTAACCCCAATAGCAGTGCGTGAAGTGCACTGCCAAACACTGTGGGATTTGGTTCACAAGCTGTGGAGATATGGCCATCACAAAACAGCAATACCATGGAAAGGGTTTTTTCACTTTTGAATTGACAAGGATATTTGGATATTATTAGTACTTGGTATAGCCTCCCTTGGCCCTAAGCACTGCCTG
>JBBPTI010000844.1:0-10180 GCA_038093995.1 Tylopilus aff. callainus
TTGGGGCTCTGATAATTTACAGGCAGTCTTATATACTACTACAGAAGGGATTCAAGCAGAGCCTAAAGTAAGTGAGGGCAGGCCAAGATACTAAGTATGGAAGTGCAGGATGAAAACTGGCCTGGTCCGTGTGAGTGGGGCAATGCTGTGGGCTAAACACTACTGGAGTGGGAAAGGGTGGTGAGTGATGGTGCCATTGTGAGGTTAATGCCATTGGAGTGGGAACAGATGGCATACTATGGCATGCGATGCACAAGTATTGCTATAGGCATGAGACTGGGTGGCAACATAAGGCGTGATTGCAACTGCAGATTGCCTAAGTGCTGTGGTGCAGCATCAGTAGCTGGGTAAGTGGGGCTTTACTCTACCGTGGTCTGGTGCCTGGATGCTGTGGCTACTGTGCTTTACCAGTGTGAGAATGGAACTCAGGCAATACCGAGTCACGGCGCTGTGGTGTGGGTCAAAGTGGCTAAAGAAGGCAATGTAGGAAAGAGAGGAACGTAGTGTAGCTGTGAGCATTACATGACCCCCTCCTTAAGGCCCAGATTCCAGATGGGCAGACAAGAAGATAGCGTGAAGGGTGAAGTGAGGGACAGGATGAGGGGCAGAAGGGTGAAGTGAGGGACAGGACGAGGGGCAGAAGGGTGGGCACAGTGGAAAGTGGCAAGGACATCCAGGGAATGGGCAAGGTTAGCCTGGAGTTCCCAAGTGTGTTTGGAGATATCATACCCCTTCCAATGGACCAAATACTGAAGGCTGCAGCCGGCCAAGCAGGAGTCGACAATGTATTCGACCTCATACTCAAGTGTAGCGGGGTCAGCAGCCAGGGAAGAGGGATTGGGGTGAGGAGGGTGCTGACTGGGGAGCGGGGCTATGAAGGGTTTGACCTGCGAGATGTTGAGGACGGGGTGGATGCAGTACAAGGTGGGGAGGTCGAGGCAGATGGCATTGGGACTGATGAGGCCAATGATGGGGAATGGCCCAATCCAGCGATCAGTGAGCTTGGGGGACCCCGGAATAGAAAGATGTTTGGTGGATAACCAAACCTTATCCCCAATAGAGTAGGAGGGGGTCAGAGAATGCTTACCAGTGGCTGCTCGCTTCATTGTATCTTGTGAGGCACGAAGTCATTCCTGGGCTTCCGCCAAATGGTTGGCATACTGGTTGGCAAGGTTATCGGTGGTGGGGGACTGGGTGACAGTGGGTTCTATTCCAAGAACCAGGGCATACATATGTGTGAGCTGGAAGGGGGATTTTCTGGAGGCGGATGAGATCCTAGAGTTGATGGTGAATTGTGTGAGTGGGAGCCAATCGCTCCAGGACTCAGGGTGGTCGGTGCAATAGGTCCAGAGGTATTGTCCTACCTCGCAGTTCATCCATTCAGTCTGGCCATCGGTCTGCGGATGGTAGGCAGTGGACAGTCATTGGTCTATTTGGAGCTGTCGGCAGAGGTCTGTCATGAGACGTGAAGCGAACTGGGGGCCCCAATCTGAGACGATGGATTTCGGGAGACCGTGATGCTTCCAGATGTGATGTAGGTAGATATCAGTGAGGTCAAGGGAGGTGCAGGTGGAGTTGCAAGGAACAAGCTCGACCACCTTGGAAAAGTGGTCCATGACAGTGAGTATGGTGGTGTAGGAGTTAGAGAGGGGGAGGCCGGTGATAAAGTCAACTGAAATATCCTGCCAGGGCCCCGAGGGGATGGGTAGTGGTTGGAGGGGCCCTGTGGGAGGCCTATTGGAGGGCTTGGTTTGGGTACACCTCAGGCATCTCTTCACATAGTTGGCGGCATTGATTGCCAGGGAGGCCCAATTGTAGTGCTGCCGGAGTAACTCCACAGTTCATGCAACCCCAGGATGGCCAGCTACTGGCACATCGTGGTGGAGGTGGAGCACCTCGGGTCTGCAGGCTGGGAGAACATACACTCTGCCATCTTTCATCCTACATCCGTTCTCAATATGATACCCTTGGCTTTCTAGTCACTTTTGCATGGGGGCCGGAAGCTTGATGGTCTCATGCGAAATCTGATCGGTTAGTTGATCTTCAGAGTGGTGCAGGACCGTGGTTCCTTCCATCATTTTCCCTTCCTTAGCCTTGTCCATTCGACCTTTGGTCCTTCATACCTGTATCTGTTCGGGGGAAATTACTACCACGTCATGGTTGTTCTCTGCATTGCCTACTGCCAGGTCTTCTTGTTGTGACGGCGCATCAGCTTTTCCCATGGTTGTGCTGGACTTGTGGCACCACTTGAAGTTGAAACGGGAGAGGTATTGGGCCCATCGGGCTTGCCTTTGATTGAGGTTTTGACATGTCATGAACCACTTGAGGTTCTCGTGGTCATTCCATACCTCGAATTGCTGTTCGGCCCCTTCCAAGTAATGGCACCAATCTTCCAAGCCCCTAATCACACTCAGCATCTCCTTGTCAGCTATGGGGTAGTTGCGTTCTTCCGGTGTCATGGCGTGGGAGGCGTATGCCACAGGGTGCCACTTCTCATCTTCTTCTACCAGCAGGACTTCCCTGGTTGCATAGGAGGAGGCATTGCACTCAAGCCGGTACTTCTTGTTGTGGTCCGGGTAGGCTAGGACTGGGGCAGTGGTAAAAGTCTCCTTGAGGTGGTCGAAGGCCGCCTGGTGCTGATTGGTCCAGCAGAAGGGTTCATCTTTCTTGGTTAGGTCGTGGAGTGGCCGCGCGATATGGGCAAAGTCCTGTATGAAGCAGCAGTAGAAGTTGGCCATGCCTAGAAAGGCCCAAACTCCTCTGACATTGATGGGGACCAGCCATTCCTTTATGGCAGTTACCTTGCTTGGGTCCATGCTTACACCGTTTACTCCTACGATCATCCCAAGGAATTCCAATTCCTTCACTCTGAAGGTGCACTTTTCCGGTTTGACAAAGAGGTCATTTTCTTCTAACCTCTTTAGGACCTCAAGGACTATCCATTCACGGGCTTTTCGGTCGTCTGAGGGGGTGAAGATCAGGAGATCGTCGATGTATACCATGACATTTTCAGCCATATCAGTGAAGATGTCGTTCATCATGGTCTGGAACGTGGCTGGGGAGTTGCATAACCCAAAGAACATTACCAGTGGCTCAAACACACCACGGTGGCAGGTGAAAGCGGCCTTCCATTCATCTCCTTCCTTAATCTGGATGTTGTTATATTCCCAGCGGAGATCCATTTTGGTGAAGAGGCGGGCAGTACAGAGCTTATCAATGAGTTGGGCAATGAGTGGGAGTGGATAGTTATTGCGGACCATGTGCTCATTGAGGTACCAATAGTCCTGGACCATGCGTTTTCAGCCATCCTTCTTTGACACAAAGAAGACTGGGGAGGTCTGTTCAGACTTGGAGGGCCAGATATACCCCTTGGCAAGCTGTTCATCTACAAAGTCGTCCACCTCCTTTTGCTCTTGTGGACTAAGGGGGATGTTGCAGCCCTTCTTCAGCACGAAGGTGTCTTTTAATTCGATGGCATGGTCCCATGGCTTTCTAACCGGCATCCGCTCAGACTCCTTCTACTCAAAGGTCTTGAGGTAGTGGTGGTATACTGGGGATACTAACTTCCGAGGAGTTTTTTCTTCTTGCTGTTTTCTAGTGTACCACTGCTCCTCGGCGACCTGAATCTCCTGTTCTTCTGCTCGGCAGATGACCTGTGAAACTCTGGAGTAGTTGCATAGCTCCGGGCAATCTGGCATATGGACCGTACCGGTCTTTCAATTGATCTGTGGGTTGTGCTCTTTTAGCCATGTGTACCCCAGGATCAGATCCTTGCTTCCTAAATCAGTTACCTCTACCCAGGTCTTTTCCACATGACCCTGGTATTCCAATAAGATTGTGGCCGCATGGGTAACTGGCCCTGCTTTGTTTGGGGTCCCATCAGTGTTATACACGTATATGGGCTGTGGGAGTTCTTCAGTAGGGATACAGTTTTGGCGGACATACTCTTGATGTATGAATGAGGATTGGGCACCGCTATCGAGCAGGGCGGATGCTGGTATGAAGTCGCCAGTGCGGGTCTTGATCTGGACCTGCATTAGTATCTCTTTCCTTTTCTGCTGCCCCAGTATACAAATCTGTGGGGGGTTAGTCAGGGTTTCTCTGCACGCATGCGGGGGAGTATACTTGTTAGAGGAATTAAGCATGGCATTTGGTTCATGGTTGCTGCCGAGCCGCTGGGGAGCGGGCTCCTCTAGACCAGGCAATCTAAGGGGAATACACCATTCTCAGTCTTTAGAGATGATAACATGGGTGATAGGGGCATGCTTGGTTGGAATCTTACCGGCCTTTGGAACACCCAACACGTTCCTTAGGCCCTGCCTTTTCCCTTCATCTGGGATCCTTTGATCGGAAAATCCAAACCCATCTCCTGTGAAACGACCTCGGGCACAAAGGCAAGGAGGCGTCGAGTGGAACGAGCAAGACGATGACCCGGGTGCGGCGCACAAGGGGTCGAGTAGCGAAGTGAAGCGAAACAGAAAGGTGGATCAAACTCCTTATAAGTGGGTGCCTTGTGAGGGAAGACCCAAGAAGAATTGATTGGGGCTCCGACTACTTACAGGCGGTCTTATATACTACTATACAGCGGAGTCCAATCGGAGACTGAAGTAAGTAAGGGCAGGCATAGATACTAAATATGGAAATGCAAGACGGAAACTGGCCTGGTCCGTGCGAGCGGGGCAATGCTGCGGGCTAAACGCTACTGGAGTGGGAAAGGGTGGCAAGCGATGGCGTGCGATGCGCGAGTATCGCTATAGGCGTGAGACCGGGTGGTGCCATAAGGCGCCATTACAACTGCGGATTACCTGAGTGCTGCGGCGTGGCATCAATAGCCGGGTAACCGGGGCTTTACTCTACCGTAGTCCGGTGCCCGGATGCTGCGGCTACTGTGCTTACCGGTGTGGGAACAGGACTCGGGCAAGACCAAGTCGCGGCGCTGTGGCGTGGGTCAAAGAGGCTAAAGAAGGCAATGTAGGAAAGAGTGGAACGTAGCGTAGCCGTGAGCGTAACATCCTGGTTGTTTCTCTTGTATATTTCTTCTGCCAACTCGGCAATCCTAACTGGCGCTTCAGAGCCAGTGGGTTCTTCATCCTCGGCTAGCGGTATCCTCCACAGTGTTTTCCTTTTGGTGCAATAAGCACTGTGCCCACCATGAACAAACTTACAGGCTGGGCATTGGTTTATCTTTGGCTTCCAGCATTCTCGAATTCTGTGGCTGGTTTGTTTGCAATTGAAGCACTTGGCATGGGCGTCGCTGCTTGGGAGGGCATATACATCTTCTTCAGTGTTCTCCCACGCTAACCCTCGACTACTAATCCTCGCAGGGGCCTTCCTTTCATACCCCCTGATGAAGCCAAGTGCTTCCATTGTGCATCCGGTCTTCCTAATGTTGTCCAAATAAAGCGCCGGCTTGTCCTGGCACTTTCCCTCTTTGAAGATCTGTAGGATGATATGGCAGGCCATGTTTTGTTCCAAGAGATGGACCACGTGCATGTCATCGATTTGCGCTTGCTGGTATAGAGCTTCCCAGTGGACAAGGAAGTCATTGGTCTGCATGTTCTGCTGTTTGAACTCTTCCAGCTGGCGGCATGCCCAGTCTTTCTGATTTGCAGCGTGGAAGAGGCCTTTAATCTCGGCCTTGCAGTCCGTCCACTGGTATGCATTGCCCTGGGATAGGCGTGTTTGCACAAATGGCCCAGCTTTAGGTCCTCGGAGCCAGGAAAGTACTGCCACTACCGCTTTGTAACTTTCTGCGGGGGCGACATGCGCATTGATTCAGAGCCATGCTTTCATCTTGGCCCACCATTCTTCAAACTTGGCAATTGTTCCATCATATTCACCTGGGTCCGCAAACAATTCAACTTTCTTCAAGGTACCTGGAGGGCCTGCTGCGGTGATCTGCCCTTGTAGAGTGGCTACTGTTGCCTGGCCAGTCATCACCAAGTGTTTGAGACGGATAATCTCATTGTTGAATGCGTGTAGCGATTGTGTGAGTTGGACATTCTGTGTGGTGACAGTGGTGAACTTGGCTGCAATGGCAGCGAGTTTGTCCAGTAGAGGAATAGTGGGGTCTGCGATGGTATCGAGGAGTACCTGTGACATACTGGAAGTGGACTTCTTTCTTGATTATTGGCACCTTGTGTTTCTTATACCAGCTGTGGCTGGGCCTTTCAAATGGGAGTGGTGCTAGAGGTCTCATGCAGACTATGGTCTTCTGATCTCAATAGTCTCCTGGACATGGCCTATTGAGGATCCTGATTACTCTTCCTTCAGGATGCATTTGACGTTCTCTTGGCTTGCTGAGTAATCCCCCTATAGCTAGAGCCGGGAACTTTTCTTCAATTAAATCTGTAAGCAAAAACTACCAGTCTTCCTGGGGTGCTGACTCTGCCCAGTTGGTAGGTGTGTTCTCGTATCTGAAGTTGTGGCCTTGCGTGCTGGTGGGTGTGGCAATGATGAGGGAGTATTCGCCTGTAGGTAACTGCAAAGAAATCAAAAGGGTATTGCGATCAAATTGAATGCGGGTGAGAAGATGATAAATGCAGAACACAAGTAACAAGAAAGAAATAAAACAAGAGGCTAAAAGGGAATACCAAAAGAAAAGCAGGAACATCCTTGGAAGTGAAGGCTAAAACTAAAAAGGGGGGAAGGCACAAAGATGTAAGTACAAAAAGAAAGGCTAAAGGAACTTGCTGGGCCGCTTCAGAAGGTTTCTTAGGCGGAGGCGGCCTGGCTCATTGAGACTGCGCACCAGTACGGTACCGGATGTCCCAGACTGTTTTGGGTGCGAGTGGAATGGTGGGAAGCAGAAGGGGTGGCGAAGGCAATCTGGCCTACAGCAGGCATGGTAATCTGGCAATGGGGGAAGGGGAGCAGCGAGCTGGGCTTCTATGTGGGCTGCGTACTCCTCGTAGCGACAGGTTTGTTCTTTGGCTTTGGCAATGAGCCAGCGAAGAGTGGAAGGCAAGGGGATAGGTAGTGTGGGCTGAACGAAGTCGTTCAGGTCGATGTCAGCAACTGGGGATGGGGGATAAACAAGTGTGGGCATATCTGATGCCCTTGACCTTGCGGCAAAGTCTGCGATTGCCTGGTCAATCTCTTCCCACAGCTCTCTCTGCTCTCTCTCAGCAGCAGCGGCAGTGTCGGCTTTGAGACAGGAAGCGACAGTGGCAAGAAGGTTGAGGTTGATGGGGCAGACTGGGCAAGTGAAACGACCTCGGGCACAACGGCAAGGAGGCGTCAAGTGGAACGAAGCGAAAAGGCGAAGCCCCGGGTGCAGCGCACAAGGGGGCGACTAGCGAAGTGAAGCGAAACGGAAAGTGGATCAAACTTCTTATGAAACGGGTGCCTTGTGAGGGAAGACCCAAGAAGAATTGATTGGGGCTCCGACTACTTACAGGCGGTCTTATATACTACTATACAGCGGAGTCCAATCGGAGAGTGAAGTAAGTAAGGGCAGGCATGATTACTAAATAAGGAAGTG
This sequence comes from Tylopilus aff. callainus, assembly GCA_038093995.1. Taxonomy (NCBI): domain Eukaryota; kingdom Fungi; phylum Basidiomycota; class Agaricomycetes; order Boletales; family Boletaceae; genus Tylopilus; species Tylopilus aff. callainus. The sequence continues at coordinate 7,484 of JBBPTI010000844.1, forward strand.
TGAGACAGAAACTGGCCTGGTCCGTGCGAGCGGGGCGGTGCTTGCGGGCGAAACGCTACTGGAGTGGGAAAGGGTGGCGAGCGATGGCGCCATCGCGAGGTTAATGCCATTGGAGTGGGAACAGATGGCGTACCATGGCGCAATAGCGGGTTTATGGCTATTGGCGTGAGACCGGATGGCGTGCTATGGCGTGCGATGCGCGAGTATCGCTATAGGCGTGAGACCGGATGGCGACGGGTGGCGCCATGCCAACTGCGGATTGCCTAAGTGCTGCGGTGCGGCATCAGCAGCCGGGTAACCGGGGCTTTACTCTACCGTGGTCCGGTGCCCGGATGCTGCGGCTATCTGTGCTTACCGGTGTGGGAACAGGACTCGGGCAATACCGAGTCGCGGCGCTGTGGCGTGGGTCAAGGCGGCCAAAGAAGGAAGTGTAGGAAAGAGTGGAACGTAGCGTAGCCGTGAGCGTAACACGACCCCCTCCTTAAGGTCCAGATTCCAGATGGACACTGGGGAAAAGAGCGCGAATGGCGGAGTGAGAGACGGGACGAGGGGCGGAAGGGTGGGCACGGTGGAAGGCGGCAAGGGCATCAGGGGAGTTAGCGAGGTTAGCACGAGGTTCCCAAGTTCGCTTGGAGATATCATACCCCTTCCAATGGACCAGATACTGAAGACCGCGGCCGGCCAGTCGGGAGTCGACGATATATTCGACCTCGTACTCGGGAATAGCGGGGTCAGCAGCCAGGGAAGAGGGATTGGGGGTAGGAGGGTGCTGACCGGGGAGCGGGGCTATGAACGGCTTCACCCGCGAGACATTGAGGACGGGGTGGATACGGTACGAGGCGGGGAGGTCGAGGCGGACTGCGTTAGGGCCGACGAGAGCGGTGACGGGGAACGGCCCGATCCAGCGGTCGGTGAGTTTAGGGGATCCCGGAATAGAGAGATGTTCGGTGGAGAGCCAAACCTTATCCCCAACAGAGTAGGAGGGGGTCAGAGAACGCTTACCGGCGGCTGCTCGCTTCATTGTATCTTGCGAGGCGCGGAGGCGTTCTCTGGCTTCGGCCAGGTGATCCGCGTACTGGTTGGCTAGATTGTCGGCAGTAGGGGATTGGGTGACGGTAGGTTCTATTCCGAGAACCGGGGCGTAAGTGTGAGTGAGCTGGAAAGGGGACTTGCCAGAGGCGGAGGAGACTCGGGAGTTAATGGTGAACTGCGCAAGCGGGAGCCAGTCGGACCACGAGTCGGGGTGGTCCGCGCAGTAAGTCCGGAGGTACTGTCCCACCTCACGGTTCATCCGTTCCGTTTGTCCGTTGGTCTGCGGGTGGTAGGCGGTGGACAGTCGTTGGTCTATCTGGAGCTGGCGGCAGAGATCTGTCATGAGGCGGGAGGCGAACTGGGGACCCCGATCGGAGACGATGGACTTCGGGAGACCGTGGTGCTTCCAGATGTGATGCAGGTAGATGTCGGCGAGGTCGAGGGAGGTGCAGGTGGAGTCGCAGGGGACGAGTTCAACCGCTTTGGAAAAGCGGTCGACGACAGTGAGTATGGCCGTGTACGAATTAGAGAGGGGGAGTCCGGTGATAAAGTCCACAGAGATGTCCTGCCAGGGCCCGGCTGGAATCGGCAAAGGGTGAAGGGGCCCTGCAGGAGGTTTATTAGTGGGCTTGGTTTGTGCGCACCTCGGACACCTCTTCACGTAGTCGGCGGCGTCTATGGCTAGGGACGCCCAATCGTAATGCCGGCGGAGTAGCTCTACTGTTCGTGCGACCCCGGGATGGCCGGCTACCGGCGCATCGTGGTGTAACCGCAGTACCTCGGGTCGACAGGCCGGGGGAACATATACCTTCCCATTTTTCTTCCGGCATCCATCCTCGATGTGGTAACCCTGTCCTTCTAACCGTTTTTGCACGGGGGCTGGGAGCTTGATTGTCTCGTGCGAGATCTGGTCGGTCAGCCTATCCCCCGAATGGTGCAGGACCGTTGCCTCCTCGGTGTTCCGTCCATCGGCCTCTTCCTGGTGCGCCTGTTTGCGCGTGCGAACCTGTATCTGCTCAGGGGGAATTACCACTACGTCGTGGTTGTCCTCTGCATCTCCGACTGCTAGATCTTCTCTCCTGGATAGTGCATCGGCCTTTCCCATGGTTGTGCCGGACTTGTGGCACCACTTGAAGTTGAACCGAGAGAGGTATTGGGCCCACCGGGCCTGGCGGCAGTTGAGGTTTTGCCGGGTCATGAACCACTTGAGGTTCTCGTGGTCGTTCCATACCTCGAATTGTTGTTCGGCTCCTTCCAAGTAGTGGCGCCAGTCTTCCAAACCTCTGATTACACTCAGCATCTCTTTGTCGGCTATGGGGTAGTTGCGCTCTTCCGGGGTCATGGCATGCGAGGCGTAGGCTACGGGATGCCAGCGGTCTTCTTCTTCCACCAGGAGTACCCCTCCGGTTGCATAGCTAGAGGCATCGCACTCGAGCCGGTACTTCTTGTTGTGATCTGGGTAGGCTAGAACGGGGGCTGTGGTAAAGGTCTCTTTGAGGCGATCAAAGGCCGCTTGGCGCTGCTCGGTCCAGCAGAAGGGTTCGTCTTTCTTGGTTAGGTCATGGAGCGGCCGCGCGATATGGGCGAAATCTTGTATGAAGCGGCGGTAGAAGTTGGCCATGCCTAGAAAGGCCCGAACTCCTCTGACATTGACGGGGACCGGCC
>JBBPTI010000845.1:0-10153 GCA_038093995.1 Tylopilus aff. callainus
AAGAAGTTTGATCCACTTTCCGTTTCGCTTCACTTCGCTACTCGACCCCTTGTGCTTTGCACCCGGGTCATCGTCTTACTCGTTCCACTCGACGCCTCCTTGCCTTTGTGCCCGAGGTCGTTTCATTGAGCCTGCAGGAGCAGAAGAAGGTAGATGAGTTTATTGATGATCAGCTAAGAAAGGGCTACATTTGACCCTCCAAGTCCAAACAGACTATGCTGGTCTTTTTCATGCCAAAGAAGGATGGGAAGAAACACATGGTCCAGGACTACCACTACCTCAATGAACACACCATCTGCAATAACTACCCCCTCCTGCTCATCTCACAGCTTGTGGACCAGCTACAATAACATATGCATCAAGAAAGGGAATGAATGGAAGGCTGCTTTCACCTGTCACCAAGGATCCTTTGAGCCCCTCATTATGTTCTTTGGACTCTGCAACTTGCTGGCAACCTTCCAAACAATGATGAATGAGATCTTCACAGACATGTCTGCCAATGTTCTAGTATACATTGACAACTTCATGATCTTTATGCCCACCAATGATCAACAAGAACATTAGAAGGTCATAATGGAAGTACTCTGGTGGCTTGAAGAAAATGACCTGTTCATTAAGCCCTCCAAGTGTGTCTTCTCAGTAAAAGAAGTAGAGTTTCTTGGGATGATAGTAGGAGTGAATGGAGTAAGCATGGATGATGCAAAGGTAAAGGCAGTAATGGATTGGCCCAGGCCAAAGGATGTTAGAGGTGTCTGTTTTTTCCTGGGAATGGCAAACTTCTATTGAAAGTTCATCCAAGATTTCACCAAGGTGACATGGCCCCTGCATGACATTATCAAGAAGGACAAGCCCTTCTGCTGGACTAATGCCAGAGAGAAGGCTTTTCAGGACCTCAAGAAAGCATTCACAATCACCCTGGTGCTCACATACCCAGATAATGACAAGCACTACTGGCTTGAGAGTGATGCCTTTTTCTTCGCTACTGGCACTGTATTACTAATCAAACAAGGAGACAAATGGCATCCTGTTACCTACTCCTCCCACACCATGATTCCTGAAGAGCAGAACTACCCCATTGCAGATAAGGAGATGCTCAGTATTATCAAGGTGCTGGAGACCTGGAGACACTACTTGAAAGGAACCACCCATGAGTTTCAAATTTGGAATGATCATCAGAATCTGACCTGGTTCATGACCCAACAGAACCTCAACTGCTGACAGGCCTGCTGGGCCCAGTATCTGTCCCAATTCAACTTCAAGTGGTTCCACAAGCCTGGAACAACAATGGGAAAAGCCAATGCCCTCAGCCAAAGAGAGGACCTGGCAGTTGGAGACAAGGATGACAATCAACAGGTCATCATTGTCCTGCCAGAAACAATTGAAGTACAGGAGATGAAGAACACTTTGACACTGGTCATCTTGCACCACAGCAGCAACACACTGACAGACAGCATTTCCCATGAAACAATCAAGCTCCTGTCAGCAGTCCAGAAATATCTGGAGGCATCAGGGTACACCATCTTCAATGGCTGTCACATAAAAGAAGGAAAACTGCTTGTTCCACCAGCCTGCTGGCCCCATATTCTTCAACTGCACCATGATGTGCCCTTCACAGGTCACCCAGGAGTTAAGAAGACAATGGAAAGCCTCCAAAGGAGTTACAATTGGCTGACCATGGCCAAGGACATCCAAGAATATGTCAAGCATTGCACCTACTGTGCCCAAGTAAAGCCAAGCAATTGACCCCTGGCCAGCAAGATCCACCTGTTACCAATACCTGCCAGGCCCTGGCAAGACATCTCTGTCAACTTTATCACTGGACTCCCAGAGTCCAACTCCTACACAGCCATCCTCACCATTGTCAACCAATTCTCCAAAGTGGTTGAACTCATTCCTTGTAACACCACCTGCACCTTTGTTGACCTCACCAGTATCTACCTGCACCACATCTGGAAGCATCATGGGCTTTCCCAAAGCATTGTATCTGACCATGGCTCCCAGTTCACATCCAAGCTCATGACTGACCTTTGCCACCAGCCTCACATTGAGCAGCACCTCTCCACCACATACCATCCACAGACCAATGGGCAGACCAAACAAATGAACTGCAAGGTAGGACAGTACCTCCAGATGTATTGTGCAGATCACCCTGATGAATGGGCCAAGTGGCTACTAATGGTCCAGTTTACCATCAACCATCGGGTATTCTCCACAACAGGGAAGTCACCATTCACTCTCACCCAGACTTACACCCCTGCCATTGGCATTGAGCTGACAGTCACTCCCTCTCCTACTACCAACAACCTTGCCAATCAGTATGCCATGCACCTCACTGATGCTCACACCCACCTCCACAATGCCTAGCAACAAATGAAGAAGTCTGCTGATTTGCAGTGCTCTGACACCCCCACATACCAACCTGGAAATAAGGTCTGGCTTTCCTCTGAACATCTCCACTCCCTGCATCCCACTAAACTCCTCAACCACTGGTTGGGCCCCTTCCCCATCAAACAGTCTGTTGGGCCCAACACTGTTCATCTCCATCTCTTGGCCTCTTTCTGCATCCACCCCATTGTCAACATCTCCCATGTCAAGCCCTATCTAGCATCTCTCCCTGGACAACCAGCCCCCACTACTCCCACTCTGGTTATCCTACCTTCTGACACTGATGGCAAATATGAGGTAGATTACATCATTGACTCTCACCCCTGCAGTTGCAGACTCCAGTATCTTGTCCACTGGAAAGGTTACAATACCTTGGAATGCACCTGGGAACCCTGCTCCAACCTCACTCATGCTCCTGATGCCATCACCACCTTCCACTGTATCCATCCTGCCACCCCTCACTCCATCTCTTCCCTGGACCTCCACTGTCTTTTTTCCTCAGCCCATCTGGAATCTGGACCTTAAGGAGGGGGATGTGTTATGCTTCAGTCCCTCACCCTCTATACTTGTTCCTACATTCCCTTCTTTAGCCATAGGTACCCACGCCCATGAAGCTGTGACTCAGTAACACCCACCCTCACTTTGCATACCACAGCATACAGCTTACAGCATTAGGGCACCTAACCAAGGTAGTGCAAAGACCCTCTTACCTAAGCAGCTGACATCATAGTGACTGTGAATGGTGCCATCACATGCCATGCTTGCACACCCCACTCCCACACCAATAGTATTACTCCCTCATATCATATGATTCCCTTATTATCTTTTTCTACCACTCACAATATTCCCTCTGCATCACTGCCCTTGCATGGACCAGGCCAGTTCTCCTTTCACATTCCCATACTTAGTAACCTAGCCTATCCTTATGCATTTCAGACAGAGTTCCAACTTAGGTAGCTAGTAGTATATAAACCCACATGTAACTTGTTGGAACTCCAATCAATTCTTCCCTCACAAGGCACCCATATACTAGAAGCTCAATCCATTGTCTACATCCCTCTACACTTTCCACTACACAATCAAAGGTACTTAGTACCTGAGGTTGTTTCAGTAAACACCTATGAATCCACAGCTCTGGACTAGTATATAAAGTATGTAGTCCATCTCTTTGTACTTTAGTTCAGTTATCAACATAGACAACTCCAATAAAGTCTTACTTAATCTCCCCTCATCTCCTGTCATCTCTGAAATCCAAAGGAATAGTTTGCACAAGGGTGCAGTGCTTCTCTCCAAGTCACTGAAGCTGAATCCTTCATCCCTTTGACATCTCCATTAGTCTGCTACTCCAGTCCATCAGTGCCATAGCTCAATCTTGTGCTCAGACATCCCTCAATCTCCAACCTCAGAGATAAGTAAGTCTGGCATGGTCTTAACACTGCCTGGATAAATGAATGTATTTGACACCCTCAGTTTGTTGTTCACAGTTGCCATAGTATCAGCAGGTATCTTGGAACATCAAGTGATTGGCTTAGTCTGTATTGTAGCTTGAGATAACCTGGATAGCACATATCAGCATTGTTAACAAAAGCCAAAAAAAAATATAGTGAACAACAAAACTATTCCAATAACTAACCCTGACACAGTGCATAAAGTACACTGCAAAAACCTGTGGGAATTTCACTTAGTATTGGTGGAGCCAAACAATGTACAAACCCTTGGCTACAAATCAGTTCCTAGGTCATGTGATTTGGCCTAGGGGCAGTGGAGATATAACCATTTTAAATTATATATGTCATTGGAACAGTTTTGTTGCTGATATTAGGGGTATTGTAAATTAGTATGAAGTATATCCTCCTTTTGCCTTGATGACCTCCTGAACCCTTCAAGGCATGCTCTTGATCAATCTCTGACACTCCTCAATCTCAATCTTATATCATTCTTCCTGAATCCTCTTCCAAATTTCTAATATCCCCTGGCTGGCTCAGGATATCCTGCTAGCCTTCTTTTGAGGAGAAATCATAGATGTTCTATGGGGTTAAGGTCTGGGGACTGGGCAGGCCATACCATGACCTCAAATCCATGCTCTTTCAACCACTTCTTGGCCCACCTACTGGTATATTTTGGATCATTATCCTACTGAAAAATAATGTCCTTTGAGGTAAGTTCATAATCCACCAGGGTTTGTTGGAGTTTATCCTTCAAAATCTGTACATAGAGATTAGCATCCATCTTACCATCAATCTTGCAAGCCATTTCAACTCCATCCCAAGTCATGCAGCCCCATATCATCATTGATCCTTCTACAACTCTATCACTGAGACCCTCTTCTGCCTTTTTTCATGCCCACTTCCTACCATCTGAGCCAATACAATTAATCTTGGTCTCATATGACCATATAACATGCTTCCAATCATCCACAGTCCAGTCCTGATGGCTCAAAGCAAAATCCAACCTTTCCCTCTGTTACGCTCATGGCTACGCTATGTTTCTTTCTTTCCTACACTCCCTTCTTTAGGCAGTTGTACTCACACCACCAAGCCACAACTTGGCTATACCCAGGAGACTTTTGCACCCTGGCTCATGGGTATCTGCAGCATTCTGGACACCAGACCATGGTAGAGTAAAGACCCAATTACCCAGATACTCATGCCACCACAGCAATTAGCCATCTGCAGCTGGGATGGTGCCATATCACACTATCCTTAGCAATCGGCTGGGTAGCCAATAGTGCTAAGGGCGCATATCGTACAATTCTGCTTTTATCTTTTTGAGCCAATGGCACAACCTGCGCTATCGTGCCATAGCATGCCTTCCTTTCTCACCCCAGTAGTGTTTGTCCCACAGTACAGCCTCCCTTGCACAAACCAGGCCAGTTTTTGTCTCACACTTCCCTATTTAGTAATCTCACCTGCCCTCACCTACTTTAGGCTCCGCTTGAATCCCTTCTGTAGTAGTATATAAGACCACCTGTATTATATCAGAGCCCCAATCAATTCTTCTTGGGTCTTCCCTCACAAGGCACCTGCTTACTAGGAGATTGATTCACTTATCCATTTTGCTTCACTTCCACTACACACCTCCTAGTGCCCAGCACCCAAGGTCATTTCACCCTCCTATGACACTTGGAAAGAAGAGGGTGTTTCTGCTTCACCACAGCCTTCATACCAGCTTTCTTCAAGTGACAATGGATAGTATGGGGAGAGATGGAATGGTTCTTGACATTCTGAAGAGTTTTGGTAATCTGGAGAGCATTTTCAGCTTTTCCAGTACCAAGAAGTTGAATGGCATGTTGTATGTTAGTGGGGGAAATGATGGATAGACAACCACCAGTAGCTTTGGAAGGTTGGTACAGTGTTCAGTGCAAATGCAACTGATGGTTGAGTTACTGAATCCAGTAGAAGCAGAGATCTGATGAGTTATTTGACCCAATTCCAAGAAAGCAATAACTTGGTTGATTTGATCAGTGGAAAGGGATTTTATGGTGTAAAATCCCATTGGAACATATGAGTTCCACATTTCAATATAACAGCAACAAAACTGTTCCAATGACATAAGTGATTTAAAATAGTTATATCTCCACTGCCCCTAGGCCAAATCACATGACCTAGGGGCTAATTTGTAGCCAATGGTTTGTACATTGTTTGGCTCCACCAATACTAAGTGAAATTCCCACAGGTTTTTGCAGTGTACTTCATGCACTGTGTCAGGGTTAGTTATTGAAACAGTTTTGTTGCTTACTGTACAATGGGTTTTTGATCCAAATAAGCAATTTCAGCTGGCTTCTAGGGCCATTGGGTGGTTCAATGGCAGCCACACCAGAAGTCCCAACCCTAGCTAAGTCAAGGTTGGCAGTGCTCAGAGAAGTGAGAGGCTTATCAGAAGGGTTTGGAGAAGGAGAGGGCTTGTTTGTGATACTTGCTGAGGCAATGGAGTTGTTGGTCATACTTGGAGTAGGACTTGGGAAAGGGGGGAACCTGTTCACAGTGTACACCAAGCTAACAGGCTCATCAACATTACTCAGAGAAGTAAAAGGCTTATTGGCAGAGCTTGGAGAAGAAGAAGGCTTGTTTGCAATATCTGTCAAGGGAATGGAGTCATCACTGGCACCAGGAGCCCAAGGGGACTTGTAGTTATTGCTTGATGAGGCAATGGACTTGTTTGTGGTATTTGGAGAGGTATGAAAGTTGGTAGCAGAGTCTTGAATTGACTCATTGTTGTATAACATAGAAAAAGTGTCAGATGATGTTGGTTTGTATTTTGGGTATTTCCTGGAAAGCTCACTTTGCTCTCAATTAGCAACACTGTTAATGTCAGCAGTATTGTCTCCTTCATACTCAACCCTTTACTTTGTGGCCATCCTATTCTTTGTCTTGTTTGTAAACCATGTCTGCTTGAATGACAGATAGTGGTCCTTGGCTAGCTTGTTGATCTTCCATTTGTCTTTGCCAAGATTTGTTTCAGGATGAGATTTCCCCAGTTTACACCAGAGAACCTTCTTGAGTGTGGGAGACATCATCTTTCATATTATATCTGTATCAATAAGGTTTTGCTTCCAGAATCCATGCTACACATCCTGCATAGAGTCAAGGATGTTGCTAATGTTACAACTAAGTAAAGGGCAGAAGATGCCCACTATAGGGATGAGTAAGATACTAAAAGTACAAATAACAAGGACTCACCTCAGCCACTGCCCAAAGTGATGGCTAATGACTGAGGAGTGAAACAGGCAAGAGTCTAGATATATACCTATGGGCAAAGCTATGCTTGAATAAGCTATATTGATTTGAATATGAAATAAGCAGGTCTGAAACACAGGGAAAGGAACCCAAGTCAAGTCCAATACATGCACAATAATTCTAAGGTTAATTTGTCTGGACTTTCAGACAGTGACTGGTCAGTCCAAACCAATTCCATATCAGAGTTGCTTGGGAGTGCATGGAGTACCTTGGAATTTCTGGCTTTAACACTCCCACTCAAGTGTAAATGTAGTTCCATAGCTCAAATGAACTTCCAATGTTGCTCCCACATGAGAGCCTTTGTAAGAATATGGGCAATTATATCTGAAGTTGGGATATACTGGATCACAGCTTCTCCCTTTCTAATAATGTCATCTCTGATGAAATGGTACTTTCATTGGATGTGTTTAGTTTGAGCTTAGAATTGCAAATCATGGGACACTATGATTGCCACTTGGTTGTTGCAATAGAGTGTGGTAGGTCCCTCTTGGGGTTGTTCTATTTTCTAAAAGAAGGTTTGGAGCCAGGCAAGGTGTTGTCTGGCATCACTAAGTATGACATACTCCAATTCTGTAGTTGATAGGGCTATCATATTCTGTTGTTTGCTCAACCAGGAGATCACTCCATGATTACTAAGAAAAATGAATCTGGAGGTGGAGCATGAATTGTCTGGGTCCTATGACCAACTTGTGTCCAAATATTCTTGGAAGTCCATGTCCATGGAGATATTATTTCCATCATACCAGAGTTCCATGTCTAGAGTGGCCTTGACATATCAGAGGATGTGCTTTGTAGCTTCCCAATGATAGGCTTTGGAAGCTGCACTGAAGTGGCTAAGTGTTCCAATGGAGTATGCTAGGTCTGGACATGTGTCTAGCATGAGGTACATTAGTGACCCAATGACAGTCAGATAAAACATTCATTTTCCATATATGATCATCTTCAGAATAATGGTGTTCTCTTCCAGGTCCATTGTGGAGATTGCAGTGCTATGCACCATTGGTGTCCATATTGGGGTAGCATCAGACATTCCAGTGCATTTTAGAACAGTCCAGGCATATTGATATTGGAAGAGGGAGATGGTGTGAAGTTTTTGATCTCTTTGGATCTTGATTCTGAGTATGTACTTTGCTTTACCCAGGTCCTTCATTTTAAATGCAGAAGCTAGTGTTTTTTTATGAAGTTCATGTAACTTCAGGAGCTAGTGGCAAGGAGTAAGTTGATGTAGACAACAAGAAAACAGACCTGTCTGGACTTGCAAAGAACATACAGGCATGTTTCAGCATCTAGTTGGCTGAACTTGAGTTCTTTGAGTTCCTTGTCCAGGGTTTTGTTACAAGTTCAGCTGGCTTGCTTAAGTCCATAGAGTAAGCATTTGAGTTTCCAGCAGTGACCAGGTTGGATCAGGATTCCTTCTGGAGATAGAAGGTAAAGTTCCCCTTCCAATTCTCTGTTCAGGTATGCTGTAAAAACATCCATTTGGTCTAACTCTAGATTGTGTTTTATGGCAAGGAAGATGATGGTGCATACAAAGTTGAGGTTTGCTACCAGAGCAAACATCTCCTGATAGTCTACCCCTTCCTTTTGTATGAAGCCCCTTGCTATGATCCATACCTTGTAACATTCAATTTTTCTTTTCCAGTTGCATTTAATTCAGAATACAGGTTTGGAGATAATTGGAGTTACTTCTTTGGATATCAGAATGGTTTTGCATAGGCTTCTTTGATGGTGATGGGAAGCAATTCTCTGGTTTCAGAGGTGGCAATTATGGCAAAGATATGGTGCAATAGCTCCTCTTGAATGCTAGGAAAAGCTTTAGGCATGTTGGTTTCTTTGGAGGATGTTCTAGTTGTGCTTTCCTTTGTGCCTCTTCATCTAGAGTACATTGGTAGTCTCTGTTTTAATCTGCTTGTTTGCAGTTTCAATTGCTCCTTCAGACTCCAGTAACTGTTAGGATCTAGTCCAGGTAGGATATAGACCCTAGTCTTGAATAGCTCAAGTGAAGGGAAGAAAGATGACAGTCAAATGCCTAGGTTTAGTAGGGCTTGATTAGCCTTGATTTGTTGAGGACTTTGCTGGTGAAGCTAGCAAACTGTGAGAGACAAACTTGGGCTCAGTTTAAGGGCAAGGTGAATGAGGTAGATATCAAGGAAGACTAGCTTAAAGTACAAGCAGTAGCTCAGATGTTTATATACTAGCTAGTCTTGGAATAAGGGCAGGCAGGGGATTTAATAGAATAGAAAAGAAAAATTAGATAATGATTGGATAAGAAATGATTGTATCCTTAGTCAAGAAGAATGAGTGAGCATAAAAGAGAACAGTGATTTTACAAGGGGATCTTATTTGGGATAAGATGGGTCAAGAGATATCAAGTAAAAAAGGAAAATAAATGCATATTCCTAGTAGACCCAGTAGGCAAGCTATAACAGTAACTGCCTCTACCAGATGTCTTTTTAGAGATAGCAGCCATGCTGATGTTGGTGCTAAAGGTGCTTCTAGAGGTGCAGTCTTGTCATGGATTAGGATGAGGGCATGTTCTGGATGGGGTTAATTGAGCTGGTCTGCTAATGCAATGATTGGGTTATCAGCATTTGATATTGAAGGTGTGGGTAGAGCTCCCACTGCTTTTGGAGTGTGTGGTTTGGAGGATTGCTTGTCCTCTTCTCCTATGTATTCTGGCTCATGTGAATGCTTTAGAGTGAGTTCCTCCCACTGTCTCTCAAAAGGGTTTTTTCATGGAGCAAAGTCCACTCCAGAGATGGTCATGGATTCATCAAAAGTGACATGACAGCTGGAGATGATGGTTCTGTGCTCTAGGTCAAGGAGCTTGTACAGTGGCTCAAAATACTGTCCCAATATTTGCATATTTTGCATTAAATACAATAGTATACAATAACCACTAAACCTTACCTAAGCATGTGAGTGTAAGAAATAAGTATTTACTCCTGGCTTCCAAATGGGCCAGGAATCAAAGGATTTGAATAAGGTTTGATAAAATGATGGCCATTTAAAATGATCACTCATTGGGATAG
>JBBPTI010000847.1:0-10143 GCA_038093995.1 Tylopilus aff. callainus
CAATAAATGAGTGCAGCCATATTGCTTCCTTCATGGCATGTGCCATGGCAACATATTCACTCTCAGTCATTGACAGAGAGACTATTTCCTGCTTCTTTGATGCCCAGGACATGGTGCCACCATCTATAAGAAAGGCATAGCTGGAGATGGCCTTGTGGTCCTCAGCCATGCTATCATCAGTGTCTGTATATCCTACTAATGGTTTCATTGTTCCTTTGTATGTCAGGTGCAGGTCCTTGGTGCCTAATAAATACCTGTAGATATGCTGTACAGCCTCCTAGTAAGGCATTCCAGGGTTGCTTGAGAAATCCAAGACAGTGAAAATGGCATATAAGATATCAGGGCATGTTCTGAGTGTGGCATACATAAGTAAGCCAATGGCTTTGCAGTATAGGATGTGCTGCATCACAGTGTGTTCAGTGCTGGTTGATGAGGATTGGGTGTTTGTCAGTTTGATGTGTGGCTCCATTGGTGATGAGATAGGCTTGAGCTCATTGAAGCTGAAATGCCAGGTGATTGACTCTAGATAAGATCACTGTTACAGGGTGATTGTGTGCTCCTCACAGTTTCAGGTTACCTTGATTCCTAGTAGCCAGTGAAGTTCACTAAGATTTGTTATCTCAATATGCTTCTGGAGTTGCACCTTGAATGCAACAATGAGGGCAATGGAGGATATAGCAATGATGTAGTCATTGACATGCACTATGATAATGATGGTGTCTTTGTTGCCTTATCTGATAAAGACAGCATGATCAACCTCACACTGTTACGATCACACTGCACTCAATGCTATGCACGGGCCCGCGTTATGCTTTTTCCTTTCTTTGGCCCTTAGCTCAGTCACTCACACTCCCTTGCTATTACTCCAATACCCTACGATGCCCTATGACATAGTGCTCCCTGCCCCTCATTGCCCTATATGCCGCCACTCACCTCCACCTCTACTACAGCTCCCTGCACATGACCTACAGTCCCACAGTTACCTGACGATACATGATCTATCAGCAATGCCTCACAGCATAGTCTCACACCAGTCACATGACCCACACGTGATACAATCCAGACCCTTCACATAGCCACTCGGCATAGCCCTCATGCCCCAGATAGGCACAGCCCCTTAACAGCAGACCCAGCACTTGTAGATAACACCGCCCCTTGAGACATAGAGACCCTGGACTCCTTTACAGTTGCCCGGCATGCTCATGCATACACTAGACGCTTGGCTCGCACCACAGATAGGCTCTTGCAATGGCTCTTGTCCTTTGGACTTGCTCCCAGTATGTCACCGTATTGCAACCCTCAGCCCTGACACTGCCTTCAGCACTCCGTATCCCCCAGTCCTGCTCTATAATCCCACATCATGCTATATCACACCACAGTCACGCAATTGCTCGCCATTGCACCACCCTCATACCTCAGCCTATAGCGATACTCATGCATAGACACTGGCATGATTCATACAGACTCATGACCAATAGCCATTTGCCCTCATCACAGCCTACACCTTATGCCGCATAGCCACACACTGCCCTGCACTGCCCCAAGCATAGCCCTGCTCGCATGAACCAAGACTTTCCCTTAACCTACAAGAGACCCATGAACTCCGCAGATCATATATGGTAACTAAGCTGGCCCTTAATGGACCATATGTAGTAATAGTGTACAAATAGGTACAAATCCTGTAACAGTATATAAACCCCAGTTGCTACCCTCCTAGACCCCAGCTTATCATTGATGGGTAGTGGCCTCTACAGCTACTAGACCTAGACCCACGAAGACGCTGTACCACTAGGGTCTTGGAGGCTATCGACTAGGCTGCTGCATAAATGCCTATTGCCTTCCCCACTCTTACCGAATGACCATAAAACCAATGACAGCAAAGGCTCCCCTTGAAGACACATTGCAACTCTCATCATTTGCTACCAGCATTCGCCACTACTAGCCCTAGGCTTGACAGCTCAGGCTCGAGTTGTTTCACACACTGCTGGAAGCCAAGAATCTTGACAAGTATTTCAACTAGTTTCTATTACAATCATATCCCTTAATGTCTCTACACTTCACTATACTTAGCCCAGTGACCACCAAACCCTACACTTGTACTAGCCAACACTTGCTACACTCCTAGCAGGCCCCTGAATGGCCCCAGCATGTGACCAGTATTATACCCACAGTCACCTAATCCTTGATCACCTGACTACCACCAATCATGTGACTAGCATAGTTACCAGTGTAGCCCAGACCATCCACCTTTGAGCACAGCCACCATTGTTCCCACACTCTCATTGGCTCAGCCACCAGCTTAGTGCAATAGCTGACACTCCCTTGATGACCTAGACCACCAGCAGCACCAAATTCAATAGTTTCTTTCACTAATCTGTCAGTAAGTCCCTCATCTATCTTTTTCCAAGCCCATTTGCACCCATCTGATCCTAGGCAATTGATTTTGGTCTTATCAGACCATACTACCTTTTTCCAATCATTCACAGTCCAATTTTTATGGGCATAGGCAAAGTCCAAATGGGCCTTGCAATGCTTGGCAGAAAGAAAAGGATGTTTGTGCTTGACTACAGCCTTCATATCAGATTTCTTCAAGTAAAGATGAATAGTACTGGCAGAGAGGGGTTGGTTGATGATGTTGGTAAGAGCTTTGGTCACCTGGACAGCATTTTCAGCTTTTTTAAATGTAATAAGACATTAAGCATGGCAAATATTGAAGCAACCCTTAGGCAGGGCTGGTAGTGAGCTGTAGGACAGTGAGGAGGGGCGATGAGAACTAGAGCTAGTGGGAACCCAGGCGTCAACTGAGGACTAAGGGGAAAATCCAGAATAACTCGAATGAGGATTCTGGGGCTAAATTGACAGCCTATATATACGATACAGAGTATTTGTATGTATTGTGTCCCTATTTCTATATACGATGCTTTAGGACTGACATGGGAACGAGGGGATTACGCTACTGGCCGCGTATGAGTCATGGGGAGTCACTGCACAGGTTTGCGCAGCCCGGGCGCCGATGGTGCGAGATTGTGTCAGGATGGCATGATATGATGTCATGGGGCTATGCGAATGAGGGGCTGGACCACTTACTAAGGTAATCACAGCTTTGCGCTGCCATCGTGTGGCGTGTAAATGCTGTCAGTAAGCGGGACTGTAATGTGTACCAGGTCTAGGGTAGGGGTGACTGCTAGGGGCAAAGGGGGAAAAAGATAGGGGCATGAGCAAGGTCATAACACTACCCCCCAGCTAAAGCTGAACCTCCGGGGCAGCTGCGGGAAGAGGACGAGCAAAGAGAGCGGCGAAGACCGAGCGAGTGAGAGGCCAGGGAGCGGCAGGGTGAAGGCAGTGGAAGTCGCGGATGGCATCAGGACAGTGGGTAAGATGAGAGGCCGGCTCCCATGTGCGATCCGCGTCCGAGTAGCCCTTCCAGTGAACGAGATATTGAATTCCCTGACCGCGGGGGCGAGAATCAACCAGGAAGTCAACCTCATATTCGCCATCACGGTTATCGGTGATGAGCGCAGGACCCGGACGAGGATCCGGCTGTGATGGAAGCGGTGGTGTATAGGGTTTAGTGCGGGAGATATTGACGACCGGGTGAATGCGAATGTAAGAGGGGAGATGGAGATGAACGGCGTTCGGCCCCTTTATTCTGATGACCGGGAAAGATCCGATCCAGTGGTCCATGAGTTTCCGACAGGGGAAAGGGAGAGTGAGGTTATCGGTGGCTAACCAAACCTTTTCCCCGGCAACGTAAGAGGGCGCTGGGCTGCGATGTTTATTTCCTCCATCGGTCATCCGAGTACAGGCCATCTCGAGATTCGCTCTGGTCTGCTCTAGAATTTCTTGGTAATTCCACGCTGTCTCCGAGGCTGCAGGTGATTTGGTTTCCCGGGGTTCGACCCCTATCCTGGGCTGGTACATGCGTGTGACCTGGAAAGGGGAAAACTTTGAAGCAGAGGACTGCTTCGCATTCAGGGAGAATTGGGCCAGGAGCAACCATCGAGCCCAATCGTCCTGTCGCTCAGCACAATATATACGTAAATAGGAACCCACTTCTCTATTCATACGTTCCGTCTGCCCATCGGTCTGTGGGTGATGGGCCGTGGACTTCTTTACTGTAATTCCTAATTGAGAGCAGAGTGATGTCATGAGGGAGGCAGCGAATTGCGGACCCCGATCTGAAATGATGGAGCGAGGTAAGCCGTGATACTTCCATACGTGTGCCAGGTATAAATCCGCCAGCTTTGCTGCGGTACAGGTCCTCTGACACAGTACCAACTCGACTTCTTTGGAGAATCAATCAACTACCGTTAGGATGGCATCATGCTGCCCTGCGAGCGGCAGATCAGTAATGAAGTCCGCCGAGATGTCTTCCCAGGGTCTAGCAGGTGTTGGTAGAGGTTGGAGTTCCCCCTTCGGTGGTTGATTGGTGGATTTTGCCCAGGCACACCTTGTGCATGCTTTCACATACTCTTCCACATCCTTTCACATCCCGGGCCAACTGTAAAACCGGGCAAGAAGTTCCAACGTCCGGTGAACACCAGGGTGACCGCTGACGGTGTGATCATGATGGAGGGTTGTGATCCGGGTTCAGAGATCAGGTGGCACATAGATCCGATCATTCCTTTTGAGCACCTGATCTTTAATCTCATATCCTTGTGCCATCAACTTCTCGAGAGTGGTTTGGGGAAGGCATGTGGTTCTGTGGGAGATTTCGTCGGTTAGTTCGTCGCCAGGGGTTGTTACCATGGTGCTTTCATTCTGCTCCCCTATTTGCCCTACTTGCTCCAGCAGAATTACGAGTACCCCTTTGTTATCCTGCTCTCCTCCAACCGCTAAGTCTGACCTTCGTGAAAGCGCGTCTGCCTTCGTCATCAGAGTACTGGCCTTATGGCACCACTTAAAGTTGAACCTGGAAAGGTACTGCGCCCACCGAGCTTGCCGTCTGTTCAGATCTTGTTGCATCATGAACCAGGTGAGATTCTGATGATCATTCCAAATCTCGAACTCATGGGTCGTCCCTTCCAAATAATGCCTCCAGGTCTCAAGTGCCGAGATAACGCTGAGCATTTCTTTATCGGCGATTGGGTAGTTCCACTGTTCCGGGGTCATGGAATGAGAGGAGAAAGCCACAGGGTGCCAACGGTCTTCTTTCTGAACCGAGAGTATGGCTCCTATGGCACAGTTACTGGCATCACTTTCCAGATGGTAGCGGCAATCGTTGTCTGGGTAGGCAAGCACCGGTGCCGTGGTGAAGAGTTCTTTCAGCTTCCGGAAGGCATCCTCACACTCCGGACCCCATTCAAAAGCCACTTCTTTCTTTGTCAGATCATGCAGGGGATGGGCTATTTTTGCATAATCCTTGATGAACCGTCTATAGAAGTTGGCGAGCCCGAGGAAAGCGCAGGTTTGTCGGAGCGTGTTCGGACTTGGCCAGTCCATTACCGCTTTTACCTTTGCTTGATCCATGGCTACCCCCATTGGTCCAACGATCATTCCGAGGAATTCTACTTCCGTTGCTGAGAAGGTGCACTTCTCCGGTTTGACGAAGAGATCGTTCTTTTCTAACCTCTCCAGGACTTCTTTCACTCTTTTCTCGTGTGCCGCTGAGTTTCCATCTTTAGAGAATATTAGTAGATCATCGATGTAGACAACCACATCCGGCATGTCTGAGAATAGGTCGTTCATCATGGTCTGGAACGTGGCGGGGGAGTTACAGAGTCCGAAGAACATTACCATGGGTTCGTAGGCCCCTCTATGACAGACAAAGGCGGCCTTCCATTCATCTCCTTCCTTGATCTGTACGTTATTATACCCCCACCGGAGATCCATCTTGGTGAAGATCTTTGCTCCTTTGAGTTTATCAACGAGCTGGGAGATTAAGGGGAGCGGGTAGTTATTTCGGATGGTATGCTCATTTAGGTACCGATAGTCCTGTACCATCCTTTTCCTCCCATCTTTCTTGGGGACAAAGAACACGGGGGAGGTTTGCTCGGACTTCGAGGGGCGGATGTATCCCTTTTTCAGCTGATCCTCAACAAAATCGTCCACCTCCTTTTGTTCCTGTGGACTTAGGGGAATGATCCTTCCTTTCTTTGGGCAGAAGGACTCCTTGAGGTCGATCGCATGGTCCCAGGGTTTTCAGAGAGGTATTCGCTCCGATTCCTTCTGTGAGAATATCTTTCCATATTGGTGGTACTGTCCTGGTACGAGTGACAGTGCCTCTCTTGTTGACTCATGGCGGATTTGTTTTTCTCGGGCTCTCCTTTCGGCATGGGCGGCCTCTCCTATTTCTTGTCGGTGGATCATTCGGGCACTCCTCTTGTAGTTGCAGGTCTCTGGGCATTCGACAAACTGGACTTGTCCGGTTCTCCAGTCGATCCGCGGATTATGCTCCTTCAGCCAGGGGTACCCTAGAATGAGATCGTTGTTGCCGATATTTGATACGTATGCCCGGAGTAATTCCTTATGTCCATTCAGATCACAATAGACTTCAACCTCTTCCGTTATTCTTTCCCCGGCATTCTCCAATCCGTCCGCATTATGCACGATGATCGTTCAGCAGGCGGTTACAGTGGGAATCTTGTGCCTTTGGACGAAATCCTGGCTGATTAGAGTTAGGTTTGCCCCGCTGTCGATCAGGGCTTCTGCATTGGTGTATCTGTGGGAAGAGGCGGGTTTGATCTGTACAATCAGTTTTATTTCCTTCCCTTTGTGTATTACCCTCGTGTACATCTTCGGAACTTCTGGGGTTTGCTGGGCAGATATAGGGGAATCAAGCACAGGTTTAGTATCTCAGTCCCTGCCAGGCTCTCTCGGAGACCCCCCTAGACTGGCTACATTAGATACTAAAGAGGTTAGCATGGTTACAAGTTTCGTTAGTTCCGCCAAGAAGTGATTATTATTATTAGCCTGTGAGACACCCAGATCGTCTCCTAGGCTCTGCCTTTTCCCTTCTGCTCCTTTCCAGCATCGGAAAAATCCTGTTCTTCAACTGGGGCCGCCCTCGCTTCATTGGGCGCTAACACGATCTGTTGGGCCGTTCTCTTTCAGCAGCTGAAACGGTGACCCCCTCCGTGGAAGTGGCACTCCGGGCACTGGTTCTTTGGCTTTTTGCAGTTTCGGGCCAGATGACCGGTTCCCTTACAGTTGAAACACTTCCTGGGGCTACCTTTTATGGCAAAGACTTCTTCTTCATCTGCCTCTTCGAATTGGTCTACCTCCATTCGGTCCCCGCGGGATTGATACTGTTGAGGGCGACCCCTGATGAACATAAGGGCCTCCATTGCGCATCCCACATCGTGGATATTCTGCAGATAGGCAGCTGGAGTGGATTTTCAGGCGCCCTCTTTGAATATCTGGAGGATGATATGTTGGGTGGTGTTTTGTTCTAGGAGGCGAATGGCATGGCTGTTGTCAATCTCGGCCATCTGATACAAGGCCTCCCACCGAACTAAGAAGTCGTTGGTCCGTAGGGTGCCTTGTCGGAGTTGCTCTAGTTGGGCGATGGCCCAGTCCTTCTGATTTACTGACCGAAATAGACTTTCCATTTCTTGGACGAGCTCATCCCAGGTATATCCTTATCCACGGCGAAGCCGGGTTTGAGTGAACGGCCCGGCCTTTGGTCCTTTCAGCCGGGATAAGACCGCAATTACTACCTCATAGCTTTTTGGCAGTATTGTGGACCGGTTGGTATGGAGCCATGCCTTGATCTTGGCCCACCATTCTTCAAACTTTGCGACTGATCCTTCGTAATCTCCGGGGTCAGCAAAGACTTCTACTTTTCTAGCCGCTTTTCCTCCAGCGGCGGCAGTGCTGTTGAGATTACTCACCATCTGCTCTAATGCAGCTATGTCTTTTAGCAGGGCGGCGGTTTTCTTCTGTTCCTCAACGCATCCGTTGTAGAGTTGCTAATTCTGCTTGGTCAGCGTGGTAAACTCTAGCACAACGGCGGCAATCTTGTCCTCCAGCATGAGGTTCAGGTCGGCGAGGATTTGGAGAGTGGATGCCGACATAGTGGCGCACTATGTATTCCTTTGGGATCTGGATTCTTTTTCCATCTCTTATCACCCAGGTTCTTCTTCAGTACTCTTCAATTACAGCTGGGTGCCTTGTTGCCTTATATGGGATTGATCTAACCGGTGTTATTGAAACGACCTCGGGCATGAAGGCAAGGAGGCGTCAAGTGGAATGAGCAAGACAAGGTCCCGGGTGCTAGGCACGAGGGGACTAGTAGCGAAGTGAAGCGAAAGGGAAAGGTGGATCAAACTCCTTATAAGCGGGTGCCTTGTGAGGGAAGACCCAAGAAGAATTGATTGGGGCTCTGACTACTTACAGGCAGTCTTATATACTACTACAGAGCAGAGTCCAATCGGAGACTAAACTAGCTAAGGGCAGGCATGGTTACTAAATAAGGAAGTGCAAGACAGAAACTGGCCTGGTCCGTGCGAGGGAGGCGATGCTGCGGGCGAAACGCTACTGGAGTGGGAAAGGGTGGTGAGCAGTGGTGCCATTGCGAGGTTAATGCCATTGGAGTGGGAATGAATGGCGTACTATGGCGTGCGATGCGCGAGTATCGCTATAGGTGTGTGACTGGGTGGCGACAGATGGCACCATAGCGCGGTTAGTGCTATTGGGGTGGGAACCAATGGCGTCATATGGCGCCATTGCAACTGCGGATTGCCTAAGTGCGGTGTGGGAACAAGACTCAGGCAATACCGAGTCGCAGCGCTGTGGCATGGGTCAAAGTGGCTAAAGAAGGGAATGTAGGAAAGAGTGGAATGTAGCGTAGCTGTGAGCGTAACAGTTATCTGTGGTCGGCTGATCGGTCTCGGTTGTTTCTGTTTGTCCTCCTTCCGTCGGAGTCGCGTAAACAGTTGTCCTATAGTGAATCACTCGGGGTCTGAGCGAAAGGAGAGTCTTATTCAATAACTACCAGCCATAGTTCTGTTGCGGCTGTTCTTCTTCGGCATGGATCGCCTGTCTCTCATATCCGAAAGTGAAGGAGTAGGCTCCTTCGCAAATGGCTATCTGGAACTGAAGCAGGGTAAGCTCTCGTGCGACGAGAGAAAGAAGGCAAAGCAAAAAGTAAGTAAAAAGGGTAGCGAAGAAAACAATGAGGAAAGTAGAGATGATCAGCAGGAGCTGAAAAATCATATAAGTCGGGCCAGAAAAATACCTAACAAAAGGTGTAGGTAAGCGAAAAGAAGTTGGCAGGATGAGATAGTAGCAGGGGCTACTAGTAATTGATTAAAAGTAAAGAGGGCGGCGCAAAGATGCGCGAGGGCATAGGCGTCCCGGACCGTTATCCGGTCGGACGAGGGTGGTGGTGGCAGTGCGGCAGGCAGCTCGGGCTGCAGCGATTCTCTCGCGATGTGCGAGGCAGGCTTCTTCGACTAGGAACCGGGCGCGGTTCTCTTGCCAACGACGGTACTCTTCATCGAGGCGGCAGCGGGTCTCAGGTAAGGTGGGGTCACGATAGGGACCCTCGAGGTCATTTGGGTTGACAGACTCGGGCGGGGTCGACTCACACTTAACAGAGGGGGCAGGGGACGGTGGTAGAACTAACTCCTCCTCCTCCTCTTCTTTCTTCACTTCTCTATACTCCCCTACTAACCTCCTTTCTCTCTGTGCGGCGGCAGAGGCAGGGTCGAAAACTTGAGTGAATAAACGGGGGTGCTCTTCTATGAAGAGCCAGGCGCTGGCGGTAAGGGCGGCGATGTCGAGCGCGTACTCAGGATGCGGTACGGAAATCTGAGCTGGGTTCACTGGGGCAGAGGGCTGTCAGTAACGACGGCCGACGACTCTGCTAGGCTTACTACTGATGGTAGGCTTCGGGGTGGCGACGGCGATGGCGAAGCGAAGATGATTCGAGTTATAATGAAGCAACCCTTAGGCGGGGCTGGTAGTGAGCTGTAGGACAGCGAGGAGGGGCAATGAGGACTAGAGCTAGTGGGAACCCAGGCGTCAACTGAGGACTAAGGGGAAAACCCAGAATAACTCGAATGAGGATTCTGGGGCTGAATTGACAGCCTATACAGTGAGCAACAAAACCGTTGCAATGTCTAACCCCAACATGGTGCGCGAAGCGCACCGCAATCACCCCTGGGAATTTCGCTTAGCTGTAGTAGAGACAAACAAAGT